>JAJEJO010005651.1:417035-595083 GCA_020662805.1 Glaucomys volans | reverse complement strand
CCCCCGCTCTCACCATACCTTATCTGTACATCTCCTTTACTAGGTGATAAGCTCCTGTTTGGGACACAGACAGGTCTCATATATCTCCCAGCACAGTGCCCTAAGAATAGCATAGAAATATGTGTGGATGGAATGAATGAATGAGTGGAACATCTAGTACATCTTCTATCAAGTAAAGCACACATAATATCAGTACATATTTGTAACTAAAATGCAAAGAGAAAAGTGAGTCATAAAAATTACACACAATAAATGATAAAAACATGTTTTAAAGTATTTAAGATCTTGACTTTTTTTGTTGTTGTTGTTGTTGCTCAAATTTGGACAATATAAACCTTCCCATTAAGATGCTGCTTCCTCATTGGTTATGATGAAATATGAGATATGAGTGCAATTTCCTGTCCCCTCAAGAGTGCTGGTTTCCCTTCTGGATGCCAGATTTATCAGGCTCCTCACTCAACAAAAGCATCACTCCAAGAAAGAGGGGTAAGTGTAAGATTAAAAACAGAATAAGATTTTAAGCTAGATAACGTACTTTGGCAGGGTGGTCAGCACGGTTGCAGTGTTTTATCTGGTTTAGGGTGTACGAATGTAGTGAGGCAGAGTATTGTAAGAGAGAAGAGGAAGATGCATGGTTTCCTCTACTTTGAACACTGGTGAAGGGATGTTGAAATTTAAATTTAGAACTCGTTAGGTAGAACTCTAGATATACAAAAAGGGAATGCATGTGTCCCATTTCCTTTTCAGAAAGCGGTTTATTGGCAAACTGCATTGGTTAGAAGGAAATCTATCAGCTCCTAGCTATAGGGCTCCTGGCACATTTCCTCGGCAATACAATAATCTAATGGTATCTTTCATACTCATCAGAAATGATGTGAAGATAGAAAATAATGTTTCTAAAATTAATAAGCATCAATTAATAACTATTTGTTAGTAAGTGACTATCATATTGCCTGGAATACAGTAGTCTTAATAAATAGCTATTAAACTGATAAATGAAAGCAAACCTTCTTATAACATGAGAGGAAAACAGTTCCTTTTAGTAATTCTCATCAATGATTCTTACTATTTTTTAGAGCTGTTTAGGAATAGGTGTGCTTTAAGATACTATAGATTGTCTTTTGGCGTTTAGTAAATATTAAAATAAAAATTAAAAACTCATCCAAATTTCTTGGTTGGTTCTAAAAACAATTTTCTCCAAATCTGATTAAAGTAGACAAACCAACATTTGAAAAAATGTATGAATAACAGGAAGTTTGTGTTCCACTGAAACTGTGGACCTGCGTGAATGAAATGAACAAATATTATCTGAAAACCTCAGTATGATACTGTGGAGCATTACTGTTCAAACCAGGTTAAGTTCCCTGGTTCCTCTGCCGTGTTCTGGCCAGGTAGTCAAAGATGAGCTCCTTGTAAGAAACGTGGGGGAGAGCGCAGGTGATAGCAGCATATTATCAATGCCATTGAAACAACGGTGACAGCTAGCATATAGTGATGGCTTGCCATGTGCCAGGTTCTTTCCTGGTGTCCATCCGTTCAACCCTCACAACTACCCTATGACTAACTGACGCATGTGGGAATTGGAAACTTAGGTCACAGAGCCCCCAAAGGTCATGGAGAGGCTTTCAAACTGTCTCCAGAGCCCATGCTCATAACCACAGGTTGTAGGATCTGTTGCCCAACAGAGAGGAGACCCAGTATCTGCTTCTTCAAACCAGCCTGTCTTGTGGTTGTTTTCAGCAAGACAGGAAACACTTTTGCAGCTAGAGAAATTCATTCTATTGAGAACTTTATAAACTCTCCCCAAATCATTTTATCCTTTTTTTTAGAGGAAAAATGTACACTTATTGAGTAACATTGAGAAGAAGGGGTGCACACTGCCCTTCTCCCACAGTGGTAGTCCTGGTGCCATGGAGGATGTCTTCAGGGTCCAGGTAGATCAGCCTAGTGGGGACACCATGTGATCACATTCTTAGCAGTCCATCCATTCTTGGTGCTTCTCAGACTCTGCTCTAGTCCTTCAGTTATGTCCTATAGAAGCTGCTTAAGAGAGAAATTTAATGGGAGGAAATTTTCTCAGTGGTGGTTTGCCTTAAAATGTTCTTATTTTTCCTCTGGTTGTAGCAATTTAGTTCTGTCATTTACATAGTTATAAGATGACATATATTTTCTTAGTCATTTAGGAATATAAATCCTCTGTCTTTACTAAATCTTTTGTCGGTCTAAACTTTATTCTATGTAGTAATCCATCTTTTCTCTCTGGTTCTTTTTTTTTCTTAGTCTTTGATGATCTGCAGTTTGAATGCAATGTGTCTAAGAATAGATTTACATTTTTGTATGTTTTTAATTCTATTTGGAATTTGTGAGTCTTCATAAATCTTCTGAGGATTCCATGTCCTTGATCAGTTCCAGAAAGTGCTCAATCATTATCTTGGCGAATGTTGCCTCTTCCCTATCCTCTCTTCTCTATCTTTGTGCAACTCAAGTTACATGCATGCTGATCATTATTTTTATTTTTTTAATTTATTTCTTTATTTTTTATTTTATTTATTTATTTTTTTGGTACTGGGGATTGAACCCAGGGGCACTCAGCCACTGAGCCACATCCCCAGCCCTATTTTGTATTTTTTATTTAGAGACAGGGTCTCACTGAGTTGCTTAGGGCCTCGCTAAGTTGCTGAGGCTGGCTTTGAACTCTGATCCTCCTGCCTCAGCATCCCGAGTGCTGGGATTACAGGCATGCGCCACCATGCCCAGCCTGCTGATTGTTATTCTCTATGTCTCTTTGTGTTTTCTCATCTCTTTTAACACCCATCATGTCATCTTCTTTCTTTGTTTTTCTGTCCTGCAAAACAAACAAACAAAAAAAACGAATTCTCTCTTCAGCTGTATCTAATCAATTGGTTGATTTTTAAATTTAAATTATTATGGCTTTTATTTCTAGAAACTATTTCAAACTTTTAAAATATATATTGTCATTTTTATCTTCTCTTGCTTCTTGTTCACATGTTCCAAGTCCTTCTTTTGTTTCTTTAAACATATTAAACACACCTGTTATATGTTACATATTAATTTACCTCTAAAGCTTTAGTGGATCTAGTTCTTTCTTATTTCTGCTCAGTCTCACACATAGTGGCTTATCTCCCCCCCCCCCCCGTGTGTGTGTGTGTGTGTGTGTGTGTGTGTGTGTGTGTATGTTTTAGTGAGGTCATATATGGATTTTTTATTTTGGTACTGGGGATTGAACTTGGGGGTACTTGACTACTAAGTCACATACTCAGCCTTTTTTTGTATTTTATTTAGAGATAGGGTTTCACTGAGTTGCTGAGGCTGGCTTTGAACTTGCTGTCCTCCTGCCTCAGTCTCCTGAGCCACTGGGTAACAGGCATGTGCCATGAATCTCTCTAGGATTCTTTGAAGGTGATGTTAAAAAGGCTTTTCTCAAGGGAGGATTTGTATTTACTTTTTCCAAGTGCCTAAAATTTATTTCTTTTTCATATAATATACATTCATTTTGGTGAACTTATTTCCATAACTATTTAAATTATTTGTTTTGTTCTGTTTTAATTACTTTTTATATTTATGAAAGTAAAATCCTATTTCTTAGGAAGACATAAATACTCCATCTGCATGTGAAACAGATGTTATTTGTCAGGATGCTTCACATTCCATCTCACACAGCCTTCTAATCCCACTATTGCATGCAGAAAGAAAAGCGCATTTCCCAAGCGTGCAGGCTGATAAATTTTTACACACTGGGCATGCTCGTGGAAGTGGCAGCATTTCAAGAAATAGAAATCACTAAAATCTTGGAAGTTCCCATCATGCCCTCTTTCCACGGTTCCTTGCCAAAAATGAGCACAGCTCCAAGTTCTAGCAGCATGTTCTAATTTTGCTAGGCTTTTATTAGCAAACACTCTGCTGTGGTTGTCTTTCCTATCACTCTGCATTATATTTGTGAGCTTCACCCTTGTTGTTGCATGTAGCAATAATTTCTTCATTTTCATTAAGGTATAGATTTCAATTGTGCAATATACCACAATTTACTTATCTAATCTACTTCTAATAGGCATTTAATTTGGGAATTTTACACACAGTGCTATGTGAACGTTCTAATCTTGGTGCACTGTGCTAAGCATGTGTGTGTTTGCATATACCTAGAATTGGAGTTGCATGAACACTCAGGGAAGCATTTTTTTTTTTTTTTTATATAGCTCCTCACAGAAACTAAGCTGAGATATGGAACTTGCCAACTTTTCTCTGCTGTCTGCAAAATGTCTGTGGGGTTTACTATTTTATTTTGTTTTCTGATTCACCCTTCCCCTGAGGGCGGAGGCTCCTGGATCCCAATGTGTGTGTGTGGGATGGTCGAAGACCTCCCTCCCTGCGTGGGTCCAAGCTTAGTGTTGATCTGCTCCAGAAGCTCTCACTACTTCTGCCAGAGTCACAGATGCCTTTGTATTCTCCAGAGCTTATCACTCACCTCCCTCTTTTATTTTTCCAGCAGAATTATTTTTCTCTCTGGAAGGAACTGTTTGGTTTTGAAAGGCTGTTTTTCACATTTCATTCATATTTTTAGGTGTGATGAACCTAGAAGATCTCAAGAGGGTTTCTTCATTTTGTTTTGAGTGAGATGTATTATGTACTCTGGATCTGGCTTACTCTACAGACAGGATCCTCGTGCCTTATGCTGGCAGGTCCCTTGTGTGCTCAGGATCCTTCAGCGCTTGGAAGGCAGAGGTTTGATGCTCTGCGTGGTGCCCTTGCAGAGCTTTCTGTGAAGGTCCCCATCAGGTAAATCATCCAAACCACCAAGAGGCCCCACTAACAGAGGAATACAAGAGTACTTCTCCACTCCAGGATGGGGAGAAGAATGATCCTTTACTCCTGTATGAATCCATGACATCATAGCTTCAAAAAGAAACTACCCTAGTAAATAACATGGTATATCAGAAAAATTGTTGATAACAAGATTTTACCTAGAAGTCAGAATATTCTATCTTCTTGTTTATGAAAGTAGAAAAGCCTCATGAAATCCCCCTTGTTTGTGAAAGTCAAGGTGTGATAGCTCACAAAAGAAGAAAAAGGATAAACAGAAGAGATAGGGTTGTCTATATATTAAGACTCAATAAGCTGCTGTATTTTAAAATTCAACTTTGTCATATTTCTTATGTCAATATTTGCTTGGCTAAAATGGTGATTTTTGAAAGTGCTTTACAACTAGATTGAATACGAAATTAAAAATGTGAAATTGTATAACCACAAGGTGTATACATTGTATACACTTGGAAGCATTTACTGATCACAACCAAATAACAAAATTTTCTATTTTTAGCCACTTAAAATTGCCTTTTGGATTTAGTTTGGGCTGTTAGCTCATGTCTGGTGAGAAATATAATTCCCTTGGGCAATTCTTATTTGCAGTAAGTAAAATATCTCAGGGTGATTTTATTTACTAAAGTCTACTAAGTAATTTTTCCACTTAAGCACTTTCACTATGATTTAAAGCATTTGCAATATCTTTAATAAATGAAGTAAAAGGAGAATTCTTCAAAATCATGATTGTAATGAGGTTATCTATCTTGTAAAGATAAATATCTTGTAAAGATATCTTGTAAAGATATTTACAAGATATCTTGTAAAGATATTTATCTTGTAAAGATAAATATTTACCTTGTAAACTAACCTATTCTAGTTCATCTTTCATTACAGACACAAAAGCATTTCAAAAGAGATGTCAGTCTCTGCGAAAATTAATTCTTTTTGCACCAATCTCTGTGAGACTCATGAAGAAAATTAAATTGAGACAATGCTCCATGGAAGTTGAAGGACATTCCAGTTGATCCGGAAGGGTTCTTTGCCAGTGTTCTGTGCTTTTGGATACTTGAACTTCTCTTCACTGAGTTTAGCTAACTGCCAGGAGTTTGGATTCTGACTTCCAACAATGGATCATCTATAAAAACTGACACACCCTTTAAAATCAGTGAAGAATAAATTAGAGCCTTAGGAACCAAAGGAAAATTGGGAAAGAAAAAAAGAAACAGTGAAAGAGAATTTGATGTTGAAAACAAAGTAGAAAAGACTATTTTTCCTGTTCCTACATACTAAGAATTAATGTTATTGCCACCTTAAGAAGAGACAATGAACAGCACATGTATAGAAGAACAGCATGACCTGGAACACTATCTGTTTCCAATTGTTTACATCTTTGTGATCATAGTCAGCATCCCAGCCAACATTGGGTCCCTGTGTGTGTCCTTTCTGCAAGCAAAGAAGGAAAACGAGCTAGGAATTTACCTCTTCAGCTTATCTCTGTCGGATTTGCTGTATGCACTAACTCTCCCTCTGTGGATCGATTACACTTGGAATAAAGACAACTGGACTTTCTCGCCTGCCTTGTGCAAAGGGAGCGCCTTCTGCATGTACATGAACTTCTACAGCAGCACAGGGTTCCTCACCTGCATTGCTGTGGATCGCTATTTAGCCGTGGTCTACCCTTTGAAGTTCTCATTTCTCAGGACCAGAAGATTCGCCTTCATGGTCAGCCTCTCCATCTGGATGTTGGAATCAATCTTTAATGCTGTCATTTTGTGGGAAGATGAAACAACCATTGAATACTGTGATGGCAGAAGGTCTAATTTTACCTTATGTTATGACAAATACCCTCTCGAGAATTGGCAGATCAACCTCAACCTATTCAGGACCTGCACGGGCTACGCGGTACCTTTGGTCGTCATCGTGATTTGCAACCAGAAAGTCTATCAAGCTGTGAGGCGCAATCAAGCCACAGAAAACCAGGAAAAGGTAAGGATCATTAAGTTGCTGGTTAGCATCACCCTGACTTTCGTGCTCTGCTTCACTCCCTTTCATGTGATGTTGCTGGTTCGCTGCATTTTAGAGCGCGACCTGAACTTGGAGGACAAGTCCGGGAGGCAGACGTACGCGATGTACAGAATCTCGGTGGCCCTGACGAGCCTGAACTGTGTGGCGGACCCGATTCTGTACTGCTTTGTAACCGAAACGGGAAGATCCGATATGTGGAACATACTGAAATTCTGCACTGGGGTGCGCAGTAAATCACAAGGGCAAAGGAAACACACCCTTTCTGTGTCCACAAAAGACACTGTGGAATTAGAGGTCCTGGAATAGAATGAAGGATGGGGTACAGGGCGTCACTGCATCCAGATCACATTTTCTAAAGGGAATTGCAGCCTGGGAGGCGACAGATGTTCTCAATGGAGATTTTAATCCCGTCCAATGGAAACACTTAAAAGTACACTGTACATCTGCCTGCTTGCATTTTATTAAATGAGATGGATTAAACAATTTTCCTCATGACTTGGGGTTATTATTGTTGATGATAATTTTTTTAAATCTGGGCTGTAATCCCTCAGAAGCTAGTAAGATGGGTACATAAGACTATTAGTCTTTTAAATCAGTGCCCCTTCTGTCTGTTTTTTGGTTGTTGATTTATTTGTTTTCCTAGGTACTGGGGATTGAAACCAAGGGCACTTTACCACTGAGCTATATCCCCAATCCTTTTTCAAAATTTCATTTTGAAATAGGACCTCACTAAGTTGCCCATGCTGGCCTCTGATTTGTGATCCTCCTGCCTCAGGCTCCTGAGTCTCAGGGATTACAGGTGTACACCACCACCAAACCAGCCTGTGTCTGGATTTTATGGTTTTTTCTTACTTTTACTTTGGATTTTGGGCCATGAACCATCCGATCTCTCAATTCAATGACTGTCTCCAACAATCCCCAACTACCAAATACTGCTTCTCTTCTTCTCATTTATAACAAATATTTTTTGGAACCTACTCTGCTACTAGGTTTAAGTACTGAAGTTACAACAGAAATGATCTCATGAATCCTCATGAGGGATATGTCAGTCTGGAAACCTAGTTGCTGAGCTTGTAAGATTTCTATAGGAGGTAAAAGCAAATGGATTCCCAGTCTTGTTTTGATTCTTTTTCAGTCTATAGCTGAGTACACGATAGCTGAAATCACCAGAAGTTTATGTTTGGATAAGTAGATAGTTATGTTAAATCTTCCACCCAAAGGCTTCTTTGTGGACTTAGTATATTAGACTCTTTTTTTTTTTTAGTTGTTGATGGGCCTTTATTTTGATCATTTATTTACATGTGGTGCTGAGAATTGAACCCAGTGCCTCACACATACTAGGCAAGCACTCTACCACTGAGCCACAACCCCAGCCCAGTATATTAGACTCTTGATAGATCATTTTGAATCTTCATTGAGGAGATGACTCTGCCTAGAACTAGGTAGGCACTTGGTAAACATTTTTCCTAACCAAAGTGTTTTTTAAGACTCTTTATCCGACTCTTTTCCTTTTCTCCTTTCCTTCCTTCTCTTCTTTATTTGCTCTTTCTACTCCTTCTAAAATGATCAGATAGCAAATGTCTCAGAACCATGTTTTACCCTCACATTGAAAACCAAAATCCTAATAATGAGACCAATATTCTCTCAATAATGAGTTTTTCAACATCCACTGAAAAATCAGTGAGTGCCTAAATGGCAATAATTTTCCTTAAAGTCTTTCATGGTGATATATAAACACAATAGAAAGCTGCTTGGTTTTGAGGCCATCTGTGCATTCTCTGTTCTTTGCATTTTTCTGGATGTAATGATTTTAGAGAATCCATAGATTCCCTTCAGGCACTCTGAACGAGACACACTCACATCGGCTTAGGAGATAAAGACACAGCATTAAAACAAAGAATGCAATAGTGCAAGCTGTTTAATTACTAATACGCTATTGGCAACCTTTGAGTTGAACACATTTAAAAGGAAAAGATCCAGAAAAGACCACACAGTTGATTGAAAGCAGAGTCAGAACTTGAGGCCAAGGACCCTGAATTGCCTCCAGAGTTGATTTTCCACCTTTAAGAGGTTTAAAAAATATTTTGTCCTTTCTTTAGGTGTGACACAGACATACGCATAAAGAATTCATTAGTGTCATTTTGGATTTCGGTCAGGATAGGGAAAAGGAGAGTTATCACATTCCCTCTGGAAATATCATAGATCTTATAGTTAGTAATTAAGCTGATCTGTTACAGAGTCCTGATTGGTACTTTCCTTCAGTTGGTTTTGTGAAGAGATTGGCAAATACAACTTTATGTCACCCTTAATGAGAATATTCTAATTAACAATTAATAGCAGAACACTTATTTAAGATGTTGTGGGACCCAAATGAGCCAAGATGCCAAAGCCTCCTAGCGACCCATATTTACCCTCAGAGGAGGACCAGTCATGGAGAAGCCAGACGGGGAAGGTGCCCATGTGATTCAGGACAGAGAACACTAGACATGATCTAAAATTTTCCACAGAGGATAGTGAATCCTTTCGTTTTTAAAAGCTTTTAGGTTCCTTATCAAAGTTCCCCCATTAAACTGAACATACTTCTGGAAGGGATCAGAACTTCCAGGTAGTGTTGCCTGGGACTTTATTATCAGAAGACCCAGACTGGACACCAGATCATCCACTGACTAGCTCTTTGAAAAACTTTCTTCAAATTTTTTTGTCCCAAACTACAGAGGCAATTGTAACACCTGGGTTTAACAAGTAGATATGAAAACACTTCATCCCCTGTGGTGAGATAATTGTTCATTACTATGAATTATTCCTATTTTATCAGGATTATATCCACCTACCTGAGAAATAGAAAAATCCCTGGAAGGACCCTGGGTGTAGGGACACAGAGGTATGAACTGAGAGTAGCTGGTCCCGGGACACTATTGTCATGGTCACTCCCTCCAGAGGGTTTAATAAATACATCTATTAGGTAGTTCAAGGACCTCCATGGTTTCTGCTTCTATAGGGATTGTCAGTGGCACCTGTTCGTCGTCCACAATTCTGTGGAGACACACCCTGTGGATTATCAACATACAGGTTGACATCTATTTTAAATTTATTTTTGACTTTTTATTTTTTTATTCAAAATGTTAACTTTTATTTTTATTGAACTCAAAATAGACATCTTGGATAGGCCAGAAAAGAGACCAAAGACAGGTTTTTAAAACTTCCATTTTCTCTACCGAATCTGGGGAATCTGCCTGGATGAAGAACTTAAAAGACATCAAAAATAATCACCTCATTTTATCCAAATTACATAGCATTATCTCCCTAGGAGCATCCAGAGTCAATGTGCTTACCCAAACTGGTTATTCCTCTTCCTCAAGCTAAGCTGGCAGATCTCTCCAGGACATTAGATATCTATTCTTTAGAGTAATGATCAAATAAACAATTATTACCAATTGCTTCTGTTGACTTCATTAGCTTGTTTTTAGTTAGAGGCATTGATTTTAAGATAGAATTGGCGATGCAGCGCACACAGACACTTCTTTTTGTAGCACTTTTTCCTTTTGAGAAGCCTCTGTTCCTTTCTGGTTAAACCGGTCCACAGGTTGCCATGGAAACACAACTGCTCTAAAACCCCAACCCAATAAACCTTTTAGGATAATAGACTTCTTTGTCGATGTCCATCCAGTGACCTTGCCAGGAACCCGAAGAATTCCTCCAGCAGACACAAAAAGACATGTATTCACAGGCACACACAAACCTCTTACTCCGTCTCACAAAAACTAAGGAAAAACAAAAAACACAACTAAAACCACTGGGTCTTTTGGGCATGTGCTTGTACCATTTTGTAGGGTGACTAATGCCAACCAGGGGAACACCTGTTACCTCCTTAACTTTTGAAAACTACCTGGGCTTTTTATTTTCGTGTTTACTATATCAATAGACAGCAGAGAGATTTTAAAGATTCTCCTTCCTGTCCCTCCCTTTTTCTCCTGGGAAGTGGCTGCCATGGGAACTGTGACAGGAAAACTTCTCTCTACCTTCTCTCTTCCTTTCTGTACTCTTCTGAAAAAATCTAGTTCTGACTGAGAAGTTTATTTATATCTACTAAGTGGTAACTTCCTGGGGGGTAATAAAAAATTAAACTTAAAGTACACCAGTATACATTTCCAAAGTTTTCTTTATTCATTAGTGTAAACCCCAACTCCATTCAAGTAAAAAAGATATTTGAGCACTGTTATCTCTTTTATTCTTTGGGGTTTCTGACAGCTGTAAGACGGAGCACACTGAGATTAGATTTGTGTCATTAGTTTGAAGAAATTCGCTCAAAATAACAAAAGCACATCTAATTGGGGGTGAAGAGGAAGTGACGTGGGGTTAAGATTCACTTTTCCAGAGGTCCTGTGCTCCCAGCATCACTTGTTGCTCATCCGACTTGTAGCCACTAGGTGGCGATGGTGCTCTATCACGGAACCTTGTAGTTAGTGCGCACTTGGCTACGAGTGAAGAGCCAAGAGTAGCCCAGGGTGGTGTTTTCTCACCCAAGAGACAATATCCCCTATGAGCTGGAAATGAAGAGAGGAAGATGCTGAAATCCTCTGCACCATTTATTCCTCTGCTCTCTGAAGAGCTCAGCAGTCATCAGATACTTTCTTTTGATTTAAACTCCAAATGTCATTCCAGTATTTTATTTTTCCCTAAGCAGGTTAAAATTGGTCAGACCAGGTGTAAGAAGGCATAGGCTAAATTGTGTAATTTCTGCAAGATTGTGGCTGCAGCCTTTGTCTTTATTTAGTTGTCCTACATATGTAAGAAAATACTAGCCACCTTTCAAATAAAAAGCAAATTAAGCTATAATGAGTTTGTCTTTTTGTCTGCTATGAAATAAATATCTATGAAAGAGGTAATTTAATATGTATGGCTTTTAATTTCTAATTTGATATTGTTAATTTCCACACCAAAAAAAAAAAAACCCCTTAACATCTGTTGTTTTGAATTGCTTAAATCCATTCTCCCCCAAAGAACAGTGATACAATCATGTTCTAATTTAATAGCATTTGCATATCATTAAACATATAATGTCCTATAACCTATTTTTCCTCTGCTTATAATTTTCTGAAGCCCTTTATGAAGCACCAGTGGATTTTTACACATTAAAAAAATAGGTTGCAGTTCCTCAAATGATGTTGCAATTAGATGTTTAAAAAGCAAACCATGATTCATCCAATAAGAGGAATGAATTAGAGACTTCTCCATGTTGTTGTTCAGTGCCAGTTCTGGAATAGAAATATGAATTTTATTAACTAGGAAATGTGGGCTCAGTTTCAAATCCAATGCAATCAAGAAATTCTAATCCACAGTGACTTGACTAGCCCAATAGTAACTTCGGGACTCAGCCTTTCATTGAAAGTTCTTGGATAGTTGAATAGACTTGTGAACATCCTTCTAAGAGAATTCTTTTCAGAAATGTCCTAAAAGTTCTGGCCCTGCCTCCAATGCTACTGACACTAACAAATTATTTATCCTGAAACTCCAACTTGGAAATTGAGAAACGACTCTCATCATTCTGACCTGCAAAGGTGTGTGTGTGTGTGTGTGTGTTGCTGGGGATTGAACCCAAGTGTTGCTCTATCACTGAGCTACAACCCCCAGACCTTTATATTTTATTTTGAGACAGAGTCTCACTAAGTTGCCAAGCTGGCCTTGAATTTGCAATCTTCCTGCCTCCAGAGTCACTGGGATTACAGGTAGCCCACGCCTGTTCTAAAAGGACCCAATTCTTATGGGTATTCTCACTAGCAATTACAATTATTTGTTGAATGAATAAACAATATGTTGATTAATGGAATGAACTAAGAAACGTGATTTCAATGTCAGTGTTTTATTCTTGAAAACCTTGGAACTATTTTGTATTGGGGGTTGAAAAATTTTAGGATTATATGGGGAAATATGGTTAAAGAGAAAGCGTTTCCCTTTAGGAATGCCTTTATTGGCATTTTTTACATTTGCTCAAGTAAAACAATAGAAACAGACATTATCCATGACCTGGTATTCACTGTAAATTGGCAGTAACAGGAGTTGTCATGTGATTTCCAGATATCGCCCCTCACTCTTGAGAAACACTTTTAGGATGTTTCACCCCTAAATTTGTAGTAAGATATTCATAAATCGACTTAATTTTATTGCAGACTACACAGTGCGGTCAAGCTCCTGTTGACAGAGTCAGTGCTACAAAAAGAACTGTTGCATTTTCTTTGCCAACTTAATTTTAACTGCCTGCCCTCAGGCCGACTGGTCACAGAGAGTCCATTAAAGTCATGGCAGGATTTTCTTCCTCTTCTGGGTTCACACCAGAATCAGGGAGGTTCACTTGATGCTCAGAAAATCATGGAGGAACAGGAATAAAAAAAAAAAAAAAAAAAAAAAAAAAAAAAACGTGGAAGGTGTCTCATAAAAATAAAGAGACCAAAAGAGTAGAGGAAGGATATCCTGAGGGGTGCCGGAGGGCAGGGTGAAGTTTATGAATATAACATAATGAATCCCACTATTAAGTATAATTATAATGCACCAATAAATTTTTTAAAAAAGAAAAGAAAACGGAAGCTGAGGAACTTTTGATTTACAGTCTCTAACAGTCACCAACAGCATGGATGCTGCCTAAGTTTCCCATGGTCCTTGAATCACAGTGGTTCTCTGATACCTCCTTGACTGTTCGAGCACAGGGCTCATTGGTGAGACTGGGTAGAGGCCCAGTTAATGACACAGATTCCCGTGTCAGGTAGACATTCTTTCAAATGTCACATCCAGATGCCTCTTTGGAGGGATGCCTAACTTCCAGTTCTGTGAGTTTCTCGGCTTTAGGAATAGATCATGTTCCTCGGTAGCTGGGACCATCGAAGCAGTCTGATCTCCTGACCATAGTGGAGGTTCAGAGGTGGGCTTGTGACTAACCTGCTTAGGTGCTGGGACAAGGCCTCTTTCTTCGGCTCCTGATGATGTGGTGTGCAGATGATGTGCCTGACTCCTTTGTGGCCCTTTCGTTATCACGAAATAGCCGACACATGGAAGAAAGGAATCACAGAACACTGGAGCCGCATCCTAGTGACATGGTGAGTCTGCATGTTGCACATACATGAACCAAATAAACCACCTTATGATTTGATTTAATCTAAAACTGGGTTTTTTGTTTGTTTGTCTCCTTAACCCCCAAAAGATCCTAGTTTGGAACATGGAGATGTTGAATAGGCAGCGATGGAGAGGTCCAACAGAGAGGGAAAGGAGGGCCCCCCCCAGCTGGTGTAATGAGCAGCTCTCATTAAGGAATAGCAAAATCATTGGTTAAACCCTGCCGGCTGTATCCTGGGACTAAGACAACTTCTACCAAGGTTCATCAGAGAAATATTGGGGAAGAAAGTCAAGACACTGGAGTCTTTGGTTTCTTCTTAGAGCCTTCAATAAGGTCCCACAAAACCTTAAGGCAAGTAATGCAATTCTTACAAGAGGTTTCCTGTTCTGCATTCAAATCCAGAAGATACTGCTGCCCTGAGGGGCCTGCCCTCTGAAGCAAGCGTCTTCTAGTGAGTCAGGAAGAGGGTGAGTTTTAGCTAGAAAGTAGGAAGTTAACATTGTGAGTCACAATGACCAGAGTCTCGAAAACCAGTCATTGTGGAGCAAGAAAGGCATTTTGACCATCCCCCAGGCTCGGGTTTCATGTGAAGAAGCAGGCCTGGGCTTAAACTTGGAGTTTTCTGTCCACCAAGGGAAAATGAGGACCAGCTATGATGTCATCAAGCTTGGATCAGGCCAGGCAGGAACCTGCCTGCGCTCCTGACCCAGCGCACTGTGGAGAAGACACAAGGAGGAGCCGAAAAGAAAAGGTCAGAGAGGAGTGTTAAGCTGCACGGCCTGGGGAGCGGTAGAAACTTCTAGAATGGGTGGGATGGTTAATGCTATGCTAGTAGTTCGAATTCCCTGTAGGTAGTTTTAAAGCATATGGCAGTGATGTGTCTATTCTAAGAAAGTAAACATGAAAATTTTTCAACAGCTGAATGGAAAGTGTTTTAAGGAGCATCATCTTATCTATTTTTCATCGAATGCCATGTGAACAGCAAAACCCCACCTGTCCCTGGCACCACAAGGCCATGTAAGCCTTTCCTACCCCATGTCATTGTGGGAGGAGCTAGGATAGTTAGAGTTTATCCGAAAGGTTCAACATTTACCCCAATGAGTTCAAGTGACCCTATGGAGACAGTTAAAGCAAGAAGAGGTGACAATGCCTTTAATTTACAAGTGAAATAATTTTTGGCACCCTGCTATCCAGCAGGTTGGTAAGTCAGGAGGAAGATAGAACAGCAATAGAAATAAAGCTACTTTTTTGGTTTGTGCACAAGTGAGTTATAGTCTAACCACTGTCTCCCAGATGTCCAAGCTTTGACTAGAGGTGACCTCTGGGCAGAAAGAAAAGAAAACATCTTTCTTCAGCACTGTCTACCTATAATCTACAATCCAAGTTGAACACAGGTACAGTCACTGAGAGCAAGGGGTCTCAAATTGAGAGTTTATAAGAATCACCCCAGAATCTTAGTTTAAATTTCTTGTCAATAGTCTCAAGTGGAGCCTGACTATCTGCATTTCTAAAATAGTCTCAGGTAAGGCCAGTGGGTTGGGCTCAGGGTTCAACCATTGAGTTGCATGGTATAGAGTCTGAAGAGTGGTTTTCAGATGGTTGCGGGAGTCAGAATCCCCTGGAAGGTTTGTTAAAACCAAATGCTGGGTCTGATCCCTAGAGATTCTGATTCAATAGACCTGAAGTGGGACCTGAGAATTTGTATTTTTGACAAGTCCTCTGACAACACCAATGTGAATGGACTGTCTGATTCTAGAGGAAACTATGAGAAGACATGTTCCTGGGGTCAGATCAAGAGAGGTCAGCAAGGAAACATAGAAGCAGAGAAGATCGTGTCCCATTTTGATTGAAGCTCAGGAGGAACATCACTTTTCAGGGACCCCCTGCACCACAGTGGGAAAACTGCAACAAAACTGAGAAGTAGATGTGAGGGTACACCATGCTTAAGTAAAGGAAGACACCTGAGAGAAGGTCAGCTAGTGTGGGGTATTATCACATGCTCCCTGAAGTGGACAGGTAAGAAATGAATGAGGACCGGTGGGCCATCATGGATCACTGTGGGACAGAAACTTGGCTTAAGGATCAAGGTAAGGGAGCAAAACAAGAGGGAGATACACCAGACCCCCACCAGACCCCAGACCATAAGTTACACTGATTGTGGACATCCACAGCTTCTGCCCAGTGGATGCCCCATGGATAGGAAGGACATCTCAAAGACTACAGAAGACACCACCAGGATCAGTAGGTAGACATCACTCCTTTCCTCACCACAAAATGTAAGATTTTTCTCTCCATCCAGGTGCCATCTAATGGAAGACTCCTTCTTGTGGAAAGTGTCTCTTGGGGGAAGGCGCCATCTTGTGGATATCTAGGGTCAGAAATAGCACTCAGAGGGACATAAACCTTAAATTTGGTTGATGATTTACCCAGAAGATATTAAACAAGTCTTTAAAAGACTGCTTTAGCCAACAGAGAATGAAATCTCTTCCATGAACTAGTTTAGATATTTTCCCAACATCAGTGGGAATGGGGTTTTCAGAGCAAGAAGACAATAGTGTCTTTCCCACATCTAAATGTGGTATGTAAATATGACTTTCTGTGACCTCTCAGCTCAACAAATTTTAGGTAAATCATGCACTTTTATGCTGATACCTTTATTTTCCATAAGCCTAATTTATTTTAGCTACATTTTCATTCACTGGAAAGCAATAGCAGAAAATAGAATTAATGTAAAGAACCCAAAAGCAGTACCCTGGCCATTGGGTGGTGGAAGAATGAATGGATGAACAATGAAGAGGATTAAGTACTCTTCAAAAATTTCCTGCATCTTTTACTTCAAAATTCATTTGTTCTCTGGCATTCATTTGTTGAAAATGAATTCAGTCCCTTCCAAGGAGGACACACATAAAGGCAGAATGCTAATAATCACAATACCTAATACTGCATTTTACTTATGTTATGTATTGAATATTTATTTGGCCATTTGATGTGCTGATTAGATTTGAAGAGACAGATCATGAAAATTACATAGTGTACTTGGTTGATTGAATTGAAGTGCAGAAGATGAGACCAGATCTCCTGGAAGATCAATGGGACTAACAAGAGCTGGATGTGGTCGTTACTCACAGCAGCCCATATTGGATGGGCAGCAGTGCCTGCCTGTCTGGGGTGCTGAATGTGCTGGGAATAGAGAACAAGCTCACTTGGAAGCAGAGCTTTCCCCTTAGTTCCAGCTGAGTTGGAAGTTTGGCCCCTGTTTTCCTTCTCCATATTCAGCTCTAGAAAGGCATTTGAAGAACATTCAATACAAAATTCCCATTTCATGCATAAAGTTTGTGTACCCAGAAAGGCAAAATAATTTGCCAAAAGTCACACAACTTCTAAATAACAGACTGGGATAAGTTTCATGCTGCCCAATCAGGAGTTTTTCCTTTATTGCAGATTCTTCTAGGTGAAGATGACAGGTCCTACTGTCTATGAAAACAATGGGGGTCCTGAGAAGAAAATTCCAGGTATGGCTAAATTCTAGTGTTCGACCTATGTTGCCAGGAAGAGATTTTTGACACCTCTAGGTTCTACTTTCTGCTCTTTGGCTTTTACATGATGTGAAGGAGGATTACCAGCATGTCCCAGTTTAGGTTCCACGGTTTAGAAAACCAGGGGGAAGAGGGAGTATTTTTCTGATGAAAGTCATGATTCTGGTTCACCTGCACTATAGTTCTCCTCATCAATGGATTAACCCATTGATAGCTGGATGGACTATCAGGAAGTGATGGAGGCTATGAGAACAACCTAGCTGGAGGAAATCGGTCACTGGGTGCATGCCTTGGAAGAGTTGTTTCTTGTCCCTGGCTCCTTCCTGGCACTAAGGCAGGTTCCCCTTACCCCGCTCCTCTCTTTCTACTTCTCTCTCTCTCTCTTTTTCTCTCTCTCTCTCTGTTGCCGTGAACTGAGTAGCTTTCCTCCTCCATGCCCTTCCATCATGAGGTTCTGCCTTACCTCAGGCCCAAAAGCAATGAAGCTGGGTAACTGTGGACTGAAATATTTGAAATCATGAGCCAAAGTATATCTTTTGTTCTGTAAGTTGTTTTCCTCAGGTATTTGTCATAGAAGAAAGCTAACTAACACACCTGACCCCAGCACCAGCGTGGTCCATTGGGGCTTCTTGATTTGGAGTTGTGAGGACTGTTTGGGCTATTGTTCTTTCATTTCCAAGTCATGTGACCTTGAACAAATAAGTCAGCCATTTAGAAATCTTTAATATGAGGATGATAAAATTCATACATCCACCTAATGATCTGTTATTCAGTGCAAATGAGATATTGAATATGTGTTTCCAGTGATAAAGTGTTAATTTTATATTGAAAATTTCAACCTCAATATGTGAGCATAAGAAATAGATTAATATGTTTTTTACGGGTATGATTTTTTTTTCAATTCTTATGTCAGGGAAAGTTCCACAGACCATTTGGCTCCTTCCACAGGTCGCAGGATTTTCACTATGTGAACGCTGAAATGATTTAATGACAAATCAACCTCCAGTTTACTCCAAGCTTACATTAAGGAAATGATTTACTATGATTCTGTTTATTGTGGAAAGATATTAATCAAGTGTTCTGCCTGACAAGTGAGTCACTGTGGTCATTGTCTGTTTATGACAAGGCAGAAGCACAAACGCTCCCATGTGTCCCAGTGAATTATGAAAGTCCTCTAGAAGAAGTGCTTTGGCTGTGGATCTTCCTGCTATCTCTCCCCCGCAGTACGCTGAGAGTATTTTTCTGATAGAACTAGGCTCATCATAGTTCACTTCTGCATTGCAGACTCCTAGATGATCACCTTGCATTCTGAATCCCAGACTGGAAGCTGTAGTTTAATTTAAAAAAAATACACTGGAGAAAATGACCACATCTACCTCTTCCCTTCTCACCTCTCCCAGTTCCTTGACCCACCCCCCATGCCTCCCTAAATATTCTGGTTCCCAAGGCTCTTTTAGTCAGAGGTCCTTCTTGTGCCAGGATTTTAGGAATCCATCCGGATCACTGCCATGTCTATACTGAGAGCACACATGTGCCAAGATCACCACCTCTGATACTTAATTTCCCCAACAATCTTATGAAGCAGATGTTATGTTTCCCATTGTACATGAAGAGTCTGACAGTTAGAGAGACTAAAATCAGAATAAGAATTTTTTTTTTATTTACTTATTGATTCATTGAACACAAATGGAGTATAGCTATTGTTTCACTGGTTGTACACAAAGTAGAGTCACACCATCTGTGCGTTCATGCATGTACACAGGGCAATGGTATCTGTCACACATTCTGTTATTATTTTTACCCCCCACCCCGCCCCCACCCCTCCCTTCCCTCTATGCTATCTATCCTTCCTCCATTCTTGCCACCCTTCCCCCCCGCATTATGCATCATCATTCATTTATCAGAAAGACCATTCGGCCTTTGGATTTTTGGGATTGGCTGATCTCACTTAGCATAACAGTCTCCAACATCATCCATTTACCTACAAATGCCATTGCCATCATTTTATTCTTCTTTATGGCTGAGTAATATTCCATTGTGTATATATACCACAGTTTCTTTATCCATTCATCTACTGAAGGGCATCTAGGTTGATTCCATAATCTAGCTATTGTGAATTGAGCAGCTATGAACATTGATGTGGCTGCATCACTGTAGCAATCTGATTTTAAGTCCTTTGGGTATAGGCCAAGGAGTGGGATAGTTGGGTCAAATGGTGGATCCATTCCAAGTTTTCTAAGGAATCTCCACACTGCTTTCCAGAGTGGCTGCATCAACTTGCACTCCCACCAGCAATGTATGAGTGTACCCTTTTCCCCACATCCTCGCCAACACCTGTTGTTGCCTGTGTTCTTAATAAAAGACATTCTAATTGGGGTAAGATGAAATCTTAAGGTGGTTTTGATTTGCATTTCTCTTATAACGAGTGTTTGAACTCAAATGTTTGAATTGAGAGCCTGTGATCTTAACACCAGACAGGTATCCTACCTGTTTCCATGCTGTCTTACAGCACAATGTGGCTGGCTGATCACTTTTGAGCCATAGATCTTAACTGGGTTGAGGTGAAGAGGGAGTTTATTCCTGTAATTTCAGGAGATCTTTGGATACACATACTATTTTAAATAGATTGCATTTTATTAGGAAAGGGGTTATTAAGACTCCCTAGAGACCTCCATTTAACAACCATTAAGGGGAGCAGTCTTATTTGACCGCCATTTTCTATCAGTCACTAGGAACTAAATTCTAATCATTATGATACCATACAAAATTCAATGCCACCAGTGAGATAGATGTTTAAGAGTGCTGTGAGGCACTATTGTGATATGAAAATAACATGGGATTTTTTAAAATACAAAAATATAGAAAGGGCAATAAATGGTTGGGAATCTATATTTGGAATTCAAACTATTTTTCTGAAATTGCCTTCTGCTATGGTTTGAAAATGATTTGTTCTCCCTAAGGTCTATATAACAGAATTGAGGTGGTAGAACCTGTAAGAGGTGGGGCCCTGGGGGAGGTAATTAGGTCTTGGGAAGCTCTGCCTTCTCCAATGGATTAATGCTTTGTCTCTTGGGAGTAGATCCGATCCCATAGGGATGGATTAGTTTCCAGGACAGTGGGCTTTTATAAAAAGAATGAGCCTGTCCAACCCCTCTATCTTGCTTCTTTGTTCACACATGTATCCCATTGCATAAAGCCCACTCCCTTTCTTCCCTGCCATGTTGTGATATGGCCAGGGGACCCTTGCCAGGATTCTAGCACCATGTTGTCTGGGTCCTGCAGGGACTAGAATCCTGAATCAAACAAATCTCTTTACTTTATAAAGTTTCCAGACTTAGATATTTTGTTATAGCAACACAAAACAGGCAAAGATACTGATATAAGAGGTTAAACCAAGTGATTTAAACTACCTCTGGTAAAGTTTCCAGTCAATTTCATGCTGTTCATATACCATTTCATTTTACTTCTTCAGTACATTGGAGATGTATATGAGAAAAAAGTGTACTTATCTCTTTTAATGATACTATAAAAGATGGTGAAAGATTTAATAGAAAGAAAAGAAAAACATTTATTTATTAACCTTTTCAACAAACTTTTATCAAGTGCTTAATTTTTACATACTAGCCTGTAGTCTGATAGGAGATCCAAAGACATGTGATACAAGATGGCAAATACAAGAGTTAAATAGAAGGATGAATGGAGATGGCCAATTCTAGCTCAATCTTGAAGAGTCAGGAAATGTCCCAGGACCTAAAAGGCTGCATAAGCATTAACCAAGAGGGGAGAGGGTTTCCTGTCAAGGACCAGCACATGCAGGGCCCTGGCTCCATTTTAGGGAAATGAAAGTAGTTCACTGTTATTCAAACTAAATTTGAGGGAGGAAGTAGCAAAAGACAAGGGCTAGAAATAAACAGAAGTTAAATCTTAGCTGAGATTTGGACTTTTATGTTAGGGTCACCAACGTTGCCATGAAAATGTTCTAAGGAGCGAAAGACATCGTCAGATTCATCCATTACAAAGATGCTCCTGGCTCAGAGCCCAAGGCAGAGGGAGAGAAATGAGCTTACACACAGAGAGCTGCTGATGCTGGGAAGGAGGGCTGTGGAAACAGCCAGGCAAGACTGAATGCAGACCCAAGCCAGGCGGTGGCATCTGGGATAGCAAGAAATGAACAGCTGCAAGAGGTATCAGAAGGGCCTGTGGGTATTTTGGCTCAGTGGCATATACCTCAAAGGAGTAAGAAAGAAGAAGAATGATGTGGAAATAGTAACTGGAAAGTCATCAGCCTTCATCTGATCATACTGCAGTTATCCTCAGAAGACAGCCACATTTCACTTAAGGTGCAATTAGAGGGACTGTTTGTTGCAACAGTTGAATCACCAGAGGGCACAAGTGGATCAGGTTGCGGGGGGTTGGGTAGCAGACTATTCTAGCCTGAATTAGGTTGTACAATCCCAGATAGTGGGAGTGAGGAGTGAGGGGATGGAGGAGATATCTAGCAATATGATGCTAGATCAGAGAGCTGATCAGTGTGACAGATTGCTCCATACCACTGGTGATAGGTCCATCTGCTGAGAAGAGTATAATTTCAACATGAAGGAAATAAAAGGAAGAATTTAACCACTGGCTCCAGTCCAATAGTCAAAGCTTTATTTCATAGGGCACGAACCTCCCTGGGCTTCCATGATGGACATAGTTGAGTGCAATTATGGATCTATCATCAGGTGGCCCTGGGTAGAGGTGAAAAGCTGCAGGGCTATCCTGTTACACCTGCCTGCAAGTGGTCAGGACATACCCCAAGAGTGAGACTTCTCAGTGGTAGCTTTGAATGAAGCAGGTGGAACAAAGAACAGGAAGTATAACATAAAAAGTACCAAATACAGTTAGATCCCCCTGTACTGTCCAGGTCGTTTTTGCCCCACTATTATATCCAGTTCCTCAGGGGGAGAAGCCTTAGTCCATCTGGCACAAGTTCCCCTTCAAGATCAAGGTCAGTCAGTCCAGTTGAGAATAAGCAAAATAAACTTCAGTCCACACAATTCTAGCTGGATCTGAAATCATAATTAAGATTTATCTCCAATCTTTTCCAATTGTATGTCCCTCACCATCAGCTAGCACATTAGCTGTATGGGATGATGTCCTGGTAGGACTGTACAGACCTTCAGTTTTAGGGACTGGTGCCCTTATTTTCTTTGCTTTTACTGGGATGTCATGGTTGTAACACAACTATATCTCAACTTGACAACATGTAACTATTGTCTCACTGGACACTGAAGCACAAAGATGCACACCTATTATGAAACCCTTGAGTTCCATACATGCTTCTCCCCATCTTATTAGGTACAGCAGGCCTCGTTCTTCAGGGTAATAGGGAACTATTTCTTTCATAAACAAAATATTTTTTCCTTAACTGTTGCCTCCAGGCATGCTGAATCCAACTGGAATTTCAGCTTCAAGTTCAGTGGACCTATACCTTTCTCCTGGCAGAATCATTTTCTTCCCCATCCACCACTATCAAGGTTTCTCATCCGGTAGAGGCTACGATTACAAGATAAGAAACACAAAACCTCTAAACATTTGATTCCTGGTCCTGTGAAACTGAGCTACTGAGGATTTGGACCTTTATATTTATCTCCATATTATATCAATACCACATCCTGGAAATCTGCATTCCATCCCTCCCAGGTGTTGTCCTCAAGCTGGCTTCTTCTTTTTTTTTTTTTTTTTTTGAGATGGAAATAAAAACAATTTATTTTAAACATTTTAAGAAAACATGGAAATGTTGTATTTTGAATACTTTATTTAAATGTTTTTAATAAAGCTTCTTAAGTGAGCTTCTAATAAGACTTCTACCACTCTATTAAAATGTCCACTTTTGAATGTTAAGGTACAAGGAATAATGAGTGGATCCTGTGTGCACATACCCACTGCTCTGCCTTTCCTACTCTAGAATATGACTTCAGTGGGAACAATGTTGTGTGAGACCTCATGTTGATAAGCCGAGCTTTGTCTAAAGTTTTGGATGTAACTGCAGACAGGGATGCAAACCCCTATTGGGATTAAGGACTAAATCATATAAGGACAAATTTTTGTATCCCCACCACAGGGTAAAAGATGTCTAATTGTAATCAACCTGATAGCAAGAGGTCAACTAATCTCTTCAGTCTGTGGTAATGACAGTTTGGGCATGCAAAAGTACCATGAGCTAGAGGAGAGGGAGTCCACGCAGCCTCCATCCCTGCCAATGACCACCATGTTTGGGGGCCTGCTGTCCAGCACAGGAGCAATCAATGAGAGAGATGGGCTGACAGTGATGCATGTCCTTCCTCACTGGCTGTGGAGAGACCGACCCTTCCTTCCACAGTGCATGTTCTCTGATAAGCAGTAATATCTATATATTTGGTCCTTGAGCTATAGTTTGCCTACCCCTAATACAGAAGAATGAATTTTCCAGATTAGCAGCTGCCTATAAAGTGCCAGAGACCGTGTTGATCTGCTCTGTTAAAGGCTCTGTATTGTGCATGCAAGCTGAAATTGGAGTTATCATCCAATTAAATTTTCAGTAGTTCACCACTGTTTGCCATGAGCCATCTGGTTGCCCCCACTCCCAGGACCCAGTGGGGATCCTGGGAGGGGGGGTATGATGCAAACACCACCGCAATGCCTCCTGAATGCAGATAGATTCTCATTTACCATGTAGGGCAGGAATGCGTATGTAGGGGTGTGTGTGTGTGTGTGTGTGTGTGTGTGTGTGTGTGTGTGCATGTGTGTGTAAGGCTTAGGGATTTCTAATTGGCCCTTCTTGCCATGATGACTCTTGCTCAGGGAAGCAATGTGACGATTCCACCAGATGCCCAACATAACTGTATCCTTGGTGACTAGGGAAAAAAAAAAATGGAGATAAACTCAGGCTAAAATTTCCTTTATTACCTAGCCTCCATATAACACTACTCTAATCAGATTCCATGCTTAACATTGCTCAAAAAAATCTATATATTTCCCCTTCCCCAGTGTACTAAACTCTATCAAATGGCCTTGGGTCTCTCTGGGGGAAATATATATGTACACTTAGTGTTGCAAGGTTATTCTTCAAGGGTACTCAGACTTCCTTTCAATAAATGGATTCTAGATCTTGAAACTGAAAGATGGACCACAAATTTCCACTGTGGTAACTGATGTCACACTTCCACTGAGTAGTTCTCAATATTTAAAAATATAATAACACAAGTCAGCAATCCTAGTCAGCAGTCTAGCTGTCTCATGTCTAGGAACATCATGGTCTATTAGCCAGCAACAAAGACCCCTGTTAAAGCATTTTGATTGACAGTCTGACTTGGCTGCCCATTATAGACATTATGTCCACTATGCATCTGATAGAAGGACAATCAGAGGTCCTCAGAGGCCCAGGCTCTGCTATTCTGGAATCCTGTCATCCCCAATGATAATGTGGAACCCAGTTTTATGGCAATACCTCCAGCCACGAGTCCTGTTGACAGCTTCTATCAAACTTCTGAACTGTAGGAACCCCTCTGACCTTTGTATTCCTCTTGATTTTATTAAGGGAGTGTCTTCTGGGTCCCCTCAGTGAACATAGACAAATGATAGGTTTCAAGATCTTACATAATAAATCAATTCTAACAGCCTCATCTCCAATACTAAACCAAGAAATTCCTAGCATCCTGTCCTTATTTATTGGAGCCCACCAGCACATATAAGCGTTAAGGACTCAGTTTAAGATTTTTAGGATTCTCATGAGATATTTCCCAGCATTGAAACCCAAGTCATGAATGAACTCTCCCTTGTCAATAAATGCTCCCTATCCAACCTTACCATCTGCTTTCCTGTTCCAGGTCAGCACTCCTGAGATCTACTTCCCCGGGTCTTGCAACTCCTTGGGAATGCAGATCACCCCTCCTGAAGCAGAGGTTGTACTGAGATCAGTACCACCTGATGAGATTATGCTGTGACCTGACTGGGAGGCAGGCCTGGAGGTATTAAGGAGTGGTCTTGGGGAGTACCACTACCACAGTGCGGGGTACCTCAGGTGGTGCCATTTCACTGACTCCAGGAAAGGGGAGGTTACTCCCTTCTAGCACAGTGGAGCTGTGCTTCAGTCAGCCTGGAGAGTTGAGGGGAATTTAGGGTTCACAATTCCCATGAATCCACCCAAATATCCCTAACATGGATGGCATGATCCCATTTTCTTCTCCCATCAGAACATTAATGCTGACAGATATGACTTGTTGGAGCCATGAACTGAATCATCTAAGAAGCTCTGTGACCTTTAAAATTAGGGTCCAGACTTAATTTTCAGCACAGTCTTCAGGAAATGAGACTGTCCTTCAAAGTTACCGTAGAATACACTGGCTTTTTAAAGAATGTTTTTGACTTGGCATTTGGTTGTCATAGCATCTCATTTTCTTGTGCAAGTCTTCAGTGCAGTTAATAGAGTTAGCCCAGTCAAAACTTCTTGTAATTATCATCGCCCTCACAACGTTCAAGTACCTCATCTTCTGCCTGCACCATCCTTCAGTTAACCTCAGGTGAATGCCTTGGTAATTGTATGCCACTGCAGGTCACTGCACACCATCCCACTGATCTCCAGTAGTGGAGTACTGAGTTATTGCCACCAGATCATTGAGTAATCAAGCTTGAAAATTCCATCCAGATGGTTTGATTGATAGGACCACTCTTGTTACCAGTTGTTTAAGCCTAGAGTCCTGATTGTGGCACAGCTTAAAGAGGTGGCTTGAGTACAATCCCAGAGGTCAGAAGTGAAGGACAAGAAGAAAGAAGGGACCTGAGGAGAGCCAATGTGAGGATTTATTAGCAAGCAGGCTGCCACTGAGTGTGACTGATTGCTCAGTGAGTTGTGTCCATTTCTCAGAAGCTATTCAAAAGCTACATATCAGCATTATCCATTGATGCGGAGAGATAAGGGAAGAGTTTATTTACTCCTTTTTCTCCCATCTGCCATTGGTTGAGATTTCACCTTGGGGAGAGAAGTTCATTCCCCTGCACCTCAAAGTTCTGCCTATCTGTGTGCCCAGCAGAGACCCCCCAGCAGTGTCAACAGGGAAGCCCACAGGAGATGAGGGCCTATCAGGTTGGCCTGCATGAAATCAGCCAGAATCTGTGCCAAGTTGGCTGCCACAGGGGTGAAACAAGTGAGGCTTGGAGGATCTCAGATTAGTTAAGGTAGGAAAGTCAGAGAGGAGTGTGGGTGCAAATGTAAGAGAAGCCAAATGGCTATGGGTCAGTGGACACCTAGGTCTTCAGAATACATTTGACAATCAATGCATTTTGTCTGGCATGCCCTGAAAAAAATTTGAATCTGAATGTCTTCGGGCAGAGCATACATTTTCCCCACTTGCCATGATCCCTACTCTTCTCTCTGTGTTACACACTCCACACCTTCCCTTTCCCTGCCTAACTCCTGAAGGCATTTGGGCTTAAACCCCCTGAGGGTTGGGCTCATAGCCTTAGTTGCTGCGCATTCTCCAGCTGGCTTGTTCTCAGCAGTCTTGTGGATGGGAATGACTCAGGCTGCAGGACAAAGTGAGCCAAGGCCTGATATGAGTTCTGATGAGGTTTCCAGCCCAGGTGAGCTGGAAAACCAAGGGATTAGTTGGTTCCCAGAACACTGGGCATGTGCTGGAAAGAGCAGAGCAGCGTCTCCTTTTAAGAAAACACCTGAACACTTTCCAGAGGATCAGAAGAAGACATTTTTTAAAATTTTTGACTCATTGTACACAAATGGGGTATAACTTTCATTTCTCTGGTTGTATGCGAAGTAGAGTCACATCATTTGCATAATCATACATGTACATGGGGTAATGATATTGTCTCATTCTATTACTTTTCATTCCCTCATCCCTCATTTTCCTCTATACAATCCATTCTTCCTCCATTCTTGCCTCCCCCCCCCCCATTATGTATCATCATCCACTTATTAGCAAAATCCTTCGGCCCTTTGGTTTTGGGGGATTGGCTTATCTCACTTAGCATGATATTCTACAAAACCATCCACTTATCTGCAAATGCCATAATTTTATAAGAAGACATTATTTTTGATGTTTGTTTTACAGTGTCAAGAACAAGCCAAGGAAGGACCTCATGAATACCAGCTGCACCAGGCAAGTGCTCCACCACTGAGCCACATCTCCAGCCCTGCGTTAGAGAACTATTAGGCAGGCTTGTGTAGTAAAGAGGTTTCAACCCAGTTCTGATTAAACAATGATGTTGGAACTGGCTCTCTTCCCTTCCATTTTTCATGCTCAGCAGTGACCTTCCATTTAGTAATCATTTTCTGTTTCAAAAACAAGATAAGTTATAGATGCTGTATCATCAAAGCAGAGCTTGAAGTCTGATAATAAGATAACTCCATTCTGTTAAGTGAACTGTCTGGATTTGTAAGAGATATTGAATTTCTTAAGCACATTATGAGGTGGACAATAGATGCTATAGACATTTTATTAGGAAATTTATGTCATAGAGATATTTGAGGCATGGTATCAAGCCCTGTTGATACAAAATGAGGTAAGATATGAAGAGTTACCCTTGGGGAATCGGGAAGCTCTTAAGAAAACACATGACATCACATGAAGTCTGAGCAGAGTATTGTGAATCACCAAGGAAGGAGGGAAGGTTTTGCTGAGGAAGTGACATTTGTTCTGAGTCTTGAAGAGTAACTCGCTCCTGAGGCTGTAGTGGGAAGATGGGATGACTATTCAGAATGGTGAGGCCCTCCTGTCTAACTGGGCTGCCTTGACCACCATGGCCACTGCTCACCACTCCAGTTAGGGTGCTGCTACAGCCACCTTCACTAATAATCTCAGCCAGACTCTGCCTTCCCACACTCAGAGGCAGGCGAGTTGTACCTGTTGCCTGAAGTAGCAGGTTAGTCACTAATGCCTGGACTGGGTGCACAGGTGCTGGTTAAATATCTATCCCTGGCGTGGAAGTTTCCAAGTGTAAGATCACACCAATGATAGTTATCAGTAAAATCATAAATGTTTGAAATTTATTTTCCCATTCCCACAGCACGGAGTTCAAAGGGAAGGAATGAATGACTATGTTGTCACACTTTTCTGAGCACCTAGAAGGAAAGCTGTATCTGCAGAGCTGTGGGTGACCAGATGAATAGCTGAGTAGGTGCTGTGGGTGATCAGGTATGTGGATTCTTGGTGGAGAATTTGTTTCCTCTTTTTGAGGATTTGATAATTAATTGCATTTTCCACCTTCTGGACTCTGTTCTATATCATGTCAGTGATGCTGTCCTCTAATGTACACAACTGAATTGCCTGGGTGCTTCAAAAGTTGTTGTGTGGACTCCACCATTGAAATCAGAATCTCTACCAGCAGGGCTCAGGTATTTGTATTTTAAAAGATCCTTTGTAAAGCTCACATATTGCAATATGCAGTTGGATTTGATTACCTCACTTCTAGAGCCACAGAGAGAGGAGGGGGTAGGCGAACTTACATTCAGTGAGCAAGAACCATTACCGACATCTTTCCTGTATAATTTCAATAACAATGACAAGGGAAACTGTAGTTGGGAGCATTCCATTAGTTTGATAGAAATATTTTGATAAGGTGTTTGGAGTAAAAGATGAGTCCTCCCAAGAATATGTTCAAGAAACGAAGTTGTTCCCCAAATCACATGTATGTGACAAGGATAGGAAATAGATGGCCTTTAAACGGGGAAGGAATTTTTTTTAAAAAAATGGACAAGAAAAAAAAAGGCGGGAGAGTGACCTATTGTGAGCCTCCAGACCTCCCATGGCTGACCTCCTGGTGCTTGTTCCTGGATACAGTTTGAGTGGGAGGTTTCTGCCTGATTGATGGGGGAGGCCATGGAGATGGGAACTAGGTCAGGAGTCTGTGTGGAAGTCTGAGACTCATCGGTGTCATAGCTGATGTTCACATTAGACATTCGGGAGTGAGCAGAGGTGCAAGATACTGTCACATTGTGACAGAACAGAATTTGTTGATGTCAAGAAGTCACCTTGGTGAGCCATGTTTATGAGGTTCCACTGAGAGCCACTGTGATCAAATACCCCACTAAGCATTAAGTTTCTGAGGAGGGGTCCTAAGACAAGACTCCAAAAGAGTGCTCTGTGGAACTCGAATTCTAAAATTACATGGAAAAAAAAAAAAAAAAACTAATCAAAGAAATTTGGGAAATGGGCTAAAGAACTTCCAAAGCATTTCATGTGTCAATATGCATAGTGGCATTCCAAGAGGTGAGGTACAGACTGCAGCTCTCTCTTCTTGTTCTCTTTGACTATCTCAAAGAACCAGACTTTCCTGAATCACTTTGGAAAACACTATTGAAAGTCTATGTGTGAGTAACTGCTACTGCAGAGATTTTTTTTTTTTTTTTTTTTTGCCAGAAATGACCAAGAGACACACATATAAGGACACATGCTAATACATTTTAAAAGTGCCTATTTTTTAAAAAACAAAAGTTTTCCTTTTGAATATCCTTTCCTAGAAAGAATTCTTATAAATAAATAAAAGCAAGTTGTCACTGCTGCCAGAGACATTGTGCAGTCTCTGGATGTTTGTCTCCAAATCATTATTAATGATGTAATGGCTCTGCAGGGTTTATTTCACTCCTTGAAACCAAAATTCCCTGTGGAGAGTTAGAACAATACATTTGAGAATGGGAGGGAGCCAGAAAATTAAGGATTCATCCTGCTGCATTTCTATTACCGTACACTTAAGATGTGACGATGTGACAGGTAAGTCGAATTCAAAGTGAGAAGCAGTTGGCATTTCATAGCAGGAGGTTAGGAACCGAGTGTGCTTCTGTGTCCAGGTAACTTCAATGTAATGGAAGTGTGCGATGGAGATGGGGTCGGAGGCAGACGACTGGAATTCTAGTCCCAGAGATGCCACATTTTTCAAATTCTCTATAAAATGAGGGTCAGATGGTCCTGAAAGCTCCCGTCCAGAGTGAATTTATGTGTATCTGGATATCTGCACAATCATACATGTAAACTATTTCAAAGCTACTAGGAAAAAAATTCTGGAGAATCCAGAACCAGAAAAAAGGGCCCATCTGAGGGCTCCAGGATTTTTACAGCCATGATTCTGTGGGGACAGGGATAGGGATAGTGCAAAGCCTTCTCTGGGAGCACTTTCCCACCCTGTGAGGTTTTTGATGCCTCAGCCACTCCTGGGGCACCGACCTCTACTCCACCGGATCACACAAAGTCCTGGGGTTACCTGTTGCTAAGAAAATGGCGGGGGGTCCTGGCCCCTGGCCTCCGCATGATGTTGCTGTTGAGCTCTGGTCCGCAACTTGAGAGTCTGACCACGATGGGCCCTGCACTCAGCTATGCTAGCCCAGTGTCCTTCATGCCTGCTCTGTCCTGTCAGCACCCTTGGGGCTGCTCCTGACTTGGAGGTTTATCACCTCCTCTCTCCTTCTGTCCTTTACAATCACTGGGGATCTCACAATGAAGCAAATATGTTTCTGTGGCTTGTGAAGAGTTCAATCTCTATAATTACAACTTTTCTCCCAACCCCTAAGAATAGTCAGCCAGTCTTTGCTTAGAAATAGTAAGCCAACACTATTGTTGGATTTTTCAAATGTTGTCATTTATTTAATTATCAATAATTCACCTAAGTTTGTGCCCCTAATAGAATTTCTGATGTCTGAATTGGATAGTTAACATGTCCAGAATGTACATAATTTGAATGAAGCTTTCCCAGTAATTCTGGGATTCTCTCCATCTCTCTTCTTTTCCTTCTAAGCATAAAGAAGCAGACCATTTTTTTTTCTTAGCAGCTTTAATTTAGAGATTCTTTTCATTTCAGGTTTTAATCTCCTTTTCCAAATTTTGGAGGAACTGTAATAAAATACATTTTTTGCTCCTGTAACCTTTCCCATCTTAGATATATATTCCTCCAGAATGTCAAACTCTCTCCCAAGACCACAGCCACCTCCACAGTTCAAGCCCTGGGCAACTGAAGTAGCCTCCATGTGATCTTTCTATGTCTACTCTAGTTCTTCTTAGCCTTTTTTCACAGTGCAACTAGAGGGTCTTTTAAAAAATCTGATCAGTTCTTGTCCCACTGAAAACTCCTCTGGCTTCTGTTACTCTTGAAAGATTCTATCTCTTTAACATGGCAGACAAGAGCTCTTCAAATCTCAGCTCTGACCACTGGTCCCTATTCCCTAAGCTTCAATCACACTGACCTCCTCCTCCACACCTTGCCTGTTCCTTTCTGCATCAGGGCAAATGCTTGTCTTTAGGCCTGGATCTCTCCCTTATTTCTTTCTGTCATCGATCATAAATCATCATATTAATTTTAAGCATACCACTTCATTAGGATGGGGAGCCCATGATACCCACTCAGCAGTGTGAGATTTATTTTAATGAGTAGTGTATGGTAGCAATCAATTTATATTTTTGCATTTTGTATTTGTCCATATGGGAAGCCAGACTTGGAACACCGTGTGTACAACAGTCTTCCTCCTCTCACTATGCAGACACTTTTCCCATGTTTCTCAATTCTGGTATGTGCCTAAGTCTGCCCCTATGCTTTCCATTCTCTTTTATCAGACTTTTAGATCTATTCTTGCACCATTACTGCACTGTGTTATTTACTAGACAACTTCATAATCAATCTTTGCATCTTACAAGGAGAGTCCCTGTTGGTCCTTACGATTTTTCTTCTTCAGATTTGTCTTTATTATTCTTGGCTCTTGATATACATTAGAGTTTTAGGATCATTTTTTCAAGCTCTGTAAGTAAAGCTTGCTGATTTTAATTGGAATTGCATAGAATATTACAGATAAATTTTGGGAAACCTTAGGTATTTCTGATTTTAATCAATAAGGTTAGCATATTTTATATGTTCTATAAATCTTTTATGCCCTTCAAGAAAATTTTATAATATTCTCGATAAAGTCTTTAAGCATCTCTATTAAATATATTCCTAGGTTAGTCACAAACTGATACTGTAAAAGGTGTTTTTTAAATTTATCTTTTAATTGCTTGTTGATGTATAGGAATGAATTCATTTTTCATAAGGTAATCTAGTATCTAGCAACTTTAGTGAAATCTTAATAACTCTAGGTTTTTTCTTTAAATTTGCTTAGATTTTCTGTGGAGGTATTAATTTTGAGTACAAATAAAGGCAACTTTGTTTTCTTTACCTATCCTTTAACTGTTTACCTAGTTTGATAAATTATTGTCCTGATACTTCCAGAATAATAATATTGAATAAAACTGACATGGAAGATACTCTTGCCAGGTCTCACCATTAAATGTGACATTTGTCCTTAGGTTTTTTTTTTTTTATCATTTCCTTTTTCAAGCTGAAGAAAATGGTCATAATTTTCTATTACAAAATTGTATTGGATTTTTACCAAATTCTTTCTCTGCATCTCTAAAGAAATGAGATGGAGAATTTTTCTCCTTTTGTCTATTTACTGAACTAGTCTGTATAAGAGGAGAATTTATTATTCTTTGAAGAATTGTTAAAACTTGCCTATAACATCATCTTGGCATGTAACTCATTCTGTATGTTTCCCCCCATTCCTTATTTTATCTTACATCTGCAGATTTTCTTCCTTCTTTCTGAATTCAGCAAGCATGTTTTTGCTTATATTTTATATAGAATCTTGAATTTCTACAAGCAATTTAAGTCTTTTAATTAACTTGGCTTACCAGTTCTCTAAAATCAGTCTTAGATTATTTCTTCAAGAAAAAAGTATTTCGGTTAGTCTTATGAATGAGGCCTGTACTGCATATTCTTGCTAGTTGGTGCTAGAGAAGGCATATGTGCATTCATTTCCAGTCAGTTCACTGAAGTCTTCATTAAGGACCCAGAATGTTAGGAGACTCAATAGTCTATAACTGCAAAGTAATATTTTATTTCCTTTTGAATTAAAAATGCAAGGATTGGTAGGCCATTGTAGAGACTATCAGAAATCAGTACTTCTCCAGGGTTTCCCAATAGAGTTTTGGGAATCCCAAAGGTATGTACCCATACAAATAACTCCTCTCTTATTGACTTGCTCCTGCAGCCATGTTCTGAAGCACTGCTTCTGCAGAGCCAGGAAAGTCTCCTCTTAGCACCTCCTAAGGAGCACTTTGTACCCCTCTCCGGTTGCCTCCAAGTTGGACACAATTCTGTCCCACAAGTCCCAAGGTAAAGCTGAAAATAGGCTCTTATATTTAACAAAATGTATTGCTGAGCATCGAGAGAAGATGCTCAAGTGACTTATGATGGAAAGAAAATTAGATTGACACCAGACTTTTTAAGAACAATGCTTTATTCCAGATGATAATTAAGTAATATACTTAAGATACTCAAGTTAAAAGAACGTGAGCCAAAAGTTTTATAACCAGCCAAACTGGCTTTCAAAATTAAAGGTGCTAGATAAATTATTATCAACATCTGAGAATTCAGAAACCCTTCCCCCCTTAATCCTTTGCTGAGAAATCTATCAAAAAACAAACTTCAGATGCTTTTCAAGTAAAGACAGTTACATGAATAAAGGTAATGAGCATGAAATTCCCAGGCACTTGCAGAGCTAAGCTGAAGTTGAAGTTTAAAAGACAAGCTTACAGTGCACAATAGTTATATGTTCTGATAATGCAATTATAGTATCCTTAAAAATGATATAGGATGGTTAGAGCCATACACAAAGTTTTTGTAATTGTTTTCAGTAATCCTATGGTAGATAGTATTGATCTAGGTATTGTGAAACACCATTGTGTATGTAATGAAGAAAACAAAGGATAATTGTGGCCAATTCTAAGTCATTCTCTACTTGAGAACCAGGATTCATAGTATGGAGGAAAGAAAATACAGATTAAACTAGAAGAGGTTAAATAAAAACTCAGCTGCCCTGGAGTTGAATTGGATTATCATTCATATTTATATTATGTATATGTAGGTACAAGTGTTCATGGGTATTCAAGAAGTCCTCATTTTGAGGTGGCAATCTAGGAGCTGGGAATCTCTCTGGGTTGGTCCTGGACCTGTTTATTGAAACCTTTTGGAAACAAGGGCCCAACCCAGTAATAGAAAGTATCCCTAGCACCCAGAATATTATTTGAAATGAAGGTTTCTTAGAGATACAACTAATTTCAAGACAGAAGCATGAAATACACAAAATGTGTTGTTAAATCCCAAGAATCATACCAAAAGCCCTCAATTTAAAGGGCCTCAGTATGGCCAGAATGGAGCAATTCAAGTTTTAATAAAGAGCCGGGCACGGTGGCACATGCCTGTAATCCCAGCAACTCAAGAGACTGAAGCAGAAGGATTACAAGTTCAAAGCCAGCCTCAACAATTTAGGGAGGCCCTAACCAACTCAGTGAGACCCGTCTCTAGATAAAATATAAAAAAAGGGTTGAGGATGTGGCTCAGCAGTTAAGCACCCCGGACTACCCCCGCTCAACACGCACAGTTTTAATAAAGACGTTAACAGCAAAGGATTGCTACATATCAAATATAATTAAATCTATGAGTTTACAGTAATTCTTAAAAAATGATTGGAGAAAAATCTTTTCTCATATTTGGAGAAAGATTTGGGAACCAACTCATTATCATGAAAACTAATAAGGGGGAAAATCGATTACTCATTTTGTCTCCTTATATGAATTTTATCTCAGTAACCAAATAGTAGATGAGTAAAGTGACACTTCATAGAAATATTTCAGTTAATTCAGAATAAATGAAATCTCCACCTTACAGCTCCTACTCAAGCCACAGATCTAAACACTGAGCAGCAGCAGTTGCTAATGTCACCAAAAGAAAGGAAACTAGACAGTCTAAGCTTCCTGATGAAATAACACAGTGTCACCAATGGTCTAACCAAAGCAAATAAACCTGAATCAGATCTAGCTACCTGTTCAGGGAATACAGAGGAACGTGTTAAACTCTATCATAGTGGCATAACCAGGAAAACCCAGACCATGAGAAGCTCTGAAGATCCAACAACATTTTAATAAATACCTTGCCAAGGATCAAAAGGGCATGGGGCAAAACTTGAGATTAAAAGACAAATTTTAAAAGAAACAAAATTAAACTACAGTGTTTTTGGATGCTCAAGTGGTAAAACTACTTGCTAAAAAGGGAAGTGATTACAATAAAAATTAGAATAATGGTTTCTTTTAGGAAAGAGGGTCCCAGCATGTGAAGGGCTTCTTTTTTTAAAACATTTTTTTAGATGTTGATAGACCTTTATTTTTTATTCATTTGTTTATATGTGGTGCTGAAAATCGAACCCAGTGCCTCACACCTGCTAGGAAAGTGCTGTACCACTGAACCACAGTCCCAGCCCATGCAGGGCTGCTTAGGTGACTCGCAAAGTTCTCCTTCTTCAAGAGGATATGTCTCTAATGATTCAGTGAGGTATAATTTTGTATCATGGACTTGTCTGTGTTCGTGCTTCATTTTATACTGAAAAGGATTTTGAAGTCATTTGAAGGTGCTTAGGAAATGATAGTACCACCATTCAAAAGATGACTAAAACTATTAAAACTAGTTACTTTCAAGGATCACAAGTCAACACCTTATCTTAACATTCCTGCCCAGCTCCTACTGGGTTTTAAGAAGGAAAAACTGGTTTGAGCAACACACAACCAAATAACCAAGTCTCTTTAACCTTTCACCTCCTATTCTTTCATGTCAACAAGAGGAAGTAATCTACACTTCCCCTGGAAAAAAGCCTGTTCATTCATTCCTGTCCTGGAATGACTGATACTGGGAACATCCATTCCCTTTTACAAAACATCCCCTTCCATTCACAAGGTGCAATCTGGTTTCAGGGCCTCAGGGGAAAAAAAAAAAAAAAGGATCTTGTATTTCCCCATTTCTGGGTCACTCAATATAAACAACAGCATGTGAGAGACGCCATCACTTGAGTCCAATCATGTATTTAGGAAAAATCATTTCTCTACCTATTCAAAAGAATATTCAGGTTAAAGCTGACTTTATAAACAAGGCATTATCTTTTTATACTGAAATGCATATTAAGATGTATAAGATGCACTGCTTCTTTAAAATAACTCCCCTTTTGGGGTTTCCCCCCCTCAAATCCGATCTTGAGATTTTCTCAAAACAAGGTCTCAGAACAAAGGAAATCTCAAATTTTAGAAGTGAAAAACTCCAGTAGCCCTCAAAAGGTACTGCCCTCCATCTACTCCTATAGGGGCAAATTTAGGATCAAATCCTAAGTTTTGTTTTTATCAGGTACTTGTTTTAACTAATCTCAATCATTGATGTGAAAAATTTCCATCATTTGTGTAGGGAATCAAAACTTAATAGCTACAGGTGTGCTTGCAAACAAGACACCTTGTAGTCCTTGGTGGAATCTGCCTGCGAACGGGATTTTCTACCAAGAGAGAAATCAGGAGTTTTAACTACAGGTGCTCTTACAAATTAGGGACTTTGTAGTCCTTGGTGGGAATTGCCTGCAAACAGGATTTTCTGCCAAGAGGTTAGAGACAGATAGAGAGAACATTGCTTGCAAACAAGAATGTTTCTCTGGCCCTGAGAAAGGACAGAGCTCGAAATGTTTGAGTCTAGGTTAGATTAAGAAACAGTTCAAGGAGTGGTTATCTGGCTGTTGCGCATTGGCCCTAGCCATTCCTGTTGGTGATTTGCCTGCTTTGCCTGGGAATTCATGGCTGTTGGCTTTTTGCCTTCTTTGTCTGTAGGGGTATAAAAGGCTAAAATCATATGTAACGAGGGAGAAGGATATAGAAGGAAGGATAGAAGGATGAAGGAGGAGAAGGATAAAGAAAGATAGAAGGAAACAGGAGAATGATACAGAAGGATAAAGAAGAATGGAGAATAAAGAATCATTGCATGCTGACCTGTGTTGGAGATCTCCTTCCCTCTCATCCCTTTCTTCCCTTCCCTTTCTTCCCTTCCCTTATTTCTCTACAATTTGGCCCTTAGCTCTGGGAATAAATCTTATAACCTCCTCTAATTTTTCCAGAGTAATTATTACATGGCATCAATCCATCCTGTAGGAAAAATTTTCCCCTTTGTTTGCTCTCACCCTTCATTATTGTGTGTGATAGAATCCACAAGCTGGCCACAACATCTACTGTTTTTTCTCCATCCTGGAGCCAAGGCTGAAGTAGATTTCTCTGTTTTTGTTGTAGTTATTCCAGGGGACTAAGTTCTCATCGATGGAAACTAAACATAAAAAAGTTCTCCACTTACAGGCCTTGTCCATGGAAACCTCCCATGCAGGCTGTCAGCTCTTTCCTCTTTTTGGCCAACTGGACTTGTGACCTGAAAGAAACCTTGGCAGCTGAGGGTTGAATCTGGTGAATTCACCATCACACCCCAACCCCTGAAGACCCGTGGTGTGCTGCTGCTGACCTGAATGCCTCCTTGAGAGAGGAATACACTTGTATTCCAGCTACTGATTTTTGGGGGTGTCTTTGCTTGTCACCTTACTACTCAAAATGGGAATAGGTTCCTAAAAGAGATGCCATAAAAAACATCTGAAGCACATGGTGTTGGCTTCACGTGTGGACTGAAGGCAGATAGGAGATGGCTATCAAAGGCTAGAAAGCCAGAGCCCCAGGTTAACCAGGAAAAAAAAAACAAAAAAAAACCACTGAACACATTCTATTGGGCTGGGGTTGTGGTCAGTGGTAGAGCACTTGCCTAGCATGTGTGAGGCACTGGGTTCAATTCTCAGCACCACAAAAAATAAATAAAGATATTGTGTCCATCTGTAGCTAAAAATATTTTTTAAAAAACACTTCATCTATGATAGATTAGAAAGCAGACCAAGAACTTACTGAGTCTGAAGCTCTTGGGAACACAGCTAGAAAGAGTAAGGATGTTAATGTGTGGGGCTGCTAGCTGTTACTTTTAGTCCAGTCACACAAGAGAAGAGCTCAGGCGAGAATTGGCTAGATGTCTACTGAAATGGAACAGCCACTAAAATAATAATAATGGAACAATCACAATAATGATAACAACAACAGCAATAGTAATAATTCTTCAAGGCTGCTCAGGGCTGGAAAGAACTGATGGTTTCTGTATCTCAAATACTAGAAGATAAGATTTGTAGGTTCAAAAAGCAAAAGGAGATCCAGCCCAGTGGCAAAGACAATATCAAGGGCGTTGGCACCCATGCCTGTTTCAGATGTCAGTGAGTAGTCTGTGATGGCTTGATCAAGGAAGGCAAACCTCAGAAAGGTCTAGAAAATAATTCGGGGTTTATTTGCCAACACATGAAACAGAATGGAAACAAGTAGGTCAGAAACCCATCATGTTTTTGAGAAAACAGTAATGCCCAGGAAACCACAAGCTTCAATCTATAAAATCACCCTTGTGCAAGAGCAGAGAGTGAGCTCTGAAAAGCATCAGCTCCTAAACACGTTCCCTAGTGTCCACCTGTTATAGGGGACAAGATGATTCTCCAGGAGGGCAGAGTCAAGGGCCACAGAGCACACAGGCAAGAAAGTGCCTTCCTCAGGATGACACTGGGTATATTGACATTTTATTCTAGGGTTTGGAGGGTCTTTGCAATACCTTCCCACAGGAGTCCATCATTGCTTTGGACCAGGACTGCTGTGGGAGTTTCTGTTCTTGTCCATGTTTGCACGTTAGGTGAGCAGTTGCATCCAGATAACTTATCTTTTAGCCCAAAGGATGCCAGATCTTGAGGAACCATGTCTGGACCTCAAGAAGAGATCTGAGCACCATCTGGAGACCCCAGACTCTGAGATAGATGCAATAACTGGAGAAAAAATAGGTTTTCTTTCCTGAGGAGTAGGTAAATACAGCTTACTAAGGGATGGTAGTGGCCAAAGGAACCAACTATGTTAGAGATGCTAGCTACCTACCAAGAATACATTCTTCTCTTCTTCCTGTGCACACAGCTGGACTACATTTATCAGCCTATCCTGCAGGGAAGTGACTAAGTTTTCTTCAATGGAATATGATTACAGTAATAAATGACACTTCTACTCTTGGCCCATAACAGCCTCTCACATTTGTCCCAATATGTCCCTTCCTTCTACTTGCTGACTGAAGTGGCAAAGCCTGGGATGACCTCCAGACACCACAAGCCAAGGATGACACAGCCTACTTCATTAAGAAAGTAGAAGCAATCGGGGCAAGTTTCCATTAGCTCCCACCATCTTCTCTTCCACTGCCTACCTGCATCTGTTCCTATGGAATCTGCCTTCCCTCTTGGGTGAATTTTCCATGCTTTTTTCTAAAGCCAAAACCTCCATATGTGCACTGGGCACCATTTCCTCTCATCTACTTAAGACTCTTACTCCAAAAACTTTCTCCTCTTTCTTCCATCATCAAAATTTCTCTCTGCATTGGATCTTTCCCACCAACACACAGGGCATCTTGAAATCCTCTCATCTTTCAAAAAACAAAACACCAAAAAAATTTGACTCCACATTGCCACCAACTACTATCCATATGCCAGTTTTAATAGACATATTTCTGAAAATAAACGTTCCAATTCACTCTCTTTCTTTCTCTAATCTCATTCTCTCTTGAGCCCACTCCAGGCAGGATTTTCCGTTGAAACAGCTTATATGAAGATCATTAGTGACCTTCGTGTTACCAAACCCAATAGCCGATTGTCCATCTTCATCTTTCCCAACCTGTCAACAGCATCATTTACTTTAAAAAAAATACTTTATTCTTTTAGCTTCCCAGGGATGCTTCTTTTTTGGTTCTTTTCCTTTTTAGTAGTTGCTCCTCTTAATCTTTGAAATTACCTTTAACATACCACAGCGCCCCATGCTTAGTCCTTTATGCTAATTCTTTCCTACCTGTACTCATTCTATAGATGATCTTTCAAATTTCATAGCTTTAATACAGTATCTATATAGATGGATCCCAAATTTCTATTTCTAGATTGGATATCTCCATTTAACTCCAAGCTTACCTATCCAATTGCCTGTTGACATCTTTCTTAGATGTCTAGTTATTTCAAAATTAACGTTCCAAATCAAATTCCTGATGATCTTCACCCTCAAGGATGCTTGCTAAAAGTAACTCCCTTTTTTCAGCTATTTAAGCCATGATCTTCATCATTCTCGACTATTCTGTTTTCCTAACACTCTCAACCAGTGTATCAGCACATATCTTCACCTCTACCTCAAACTATATCCACAATCTGCTCACTTCTCCCCACCTGTCACCATCACCTCTCACTTAGATTACTGTGATAGCATCCCATGGCTAAAACTGCCCACTCCTTCCCAATCCTCTTATCTCCTCCATCCTTTCATACTAGTAGAATTTCTATCTGCATATCTGTCTACCAGAATGTTCACTATAGTTCCTAACATTTTTTTTGCAGTTTGGTGTGGGTAAGGGTCTGTCTGTAGAAAGGTCTTTGGAATTTCTGAGAACCTTCCTTAAGAGACAGATCAGAGATACCCTTTGTTGTTTCCTCTTTATCTTCCTCCATCCTGCTTTCTGGTACAGACATGACTCCTTGGACCCAAAGAATGCCTCCTTAGGTTAACTCTTCTATCTGCACTCAAGCCCTGGATGCATGCTTAAAGCCATGGGTTGGAACTTCTTTTTGACTCACTAGGGGCTTGATAAAACAGAGCTCAATTCAGACCTCTGGATCCAGACTCCTGGAATTGTGAGACAGAAACCAACTGCTAGTTAAAGTCATGGTCATTTGAGTTTTACTGTCACCCTTGAACTTCATCCCAAACAATAGGCCTCCTAACCGGTCTCCTACTTCTGTTCTTGCTCCTTTCAAACTATTATTCCCACAAGCATCAGTCAGAGGAATCCTATAAGACCCAGTTGACTCACATTACCCTTGAGCTCAAAGCTCTCTGGTAGCTCCCCTTGCTAGTCCCATGTGTACTCTTAGTGAATATGTCTGTGTGTCCATACTCTGTCCCCCTCCTCCTCCTCTGTACTTGCTCTGTCCGTTCTTCACTCCATTCCTTCCATTACAAATAACATGGCCCATGCACTATCTTGCAAGTGCATTCCTGCTGTAGGGCCAGGCATTTCTTCCCTTTCCTGGAAGACACTCCCTCACTTTCCTCAAGGTAGTACCCCAAAACATTACCTTATCACCAGCCTTTTCTGACCACTCAAGTCTACACCATTACCATCACCACCAGAACAGGTTCAATAAAAACTGGGATGCTCAGCTTCTTTAGAGAAACCATTTTTTTCTGACAATGCGAGGCCCTAATTCTCACATGGTAATAATGAACTTGAGCCAGGGGCTTAATGAACTTGAGGTGGGGCTTAGTGGAGCTTTAGTTACTCTTCCCATGTAAATTTCCAGCAGGATTGTGTTCTTATTTCTTGATATGGACGATGGACGTTGTGTTCATTCAACGTAAACTTCTGTGACAACTTAGCTTCAAACACCATCATTCCCATTCCATCCTCTGCATTCCTCTTCCTCTACCACCCTCACCCACCCCTGGCTGGATGATCTTCCTAATAAAGTTCTATTGGCTATACAATGGATGCACACACATAGATCATGGTCCCCACACTCCCTGTTATCTTATACTCACTTGCTTTACTAATTCACAATGATCACCTAGTTCTGGCAGGCATATAATTAGTAAACAACGACTTAGGGTATTTCAGTTCTCTCAGATCTATAGGGGAAAACCCAGATGATTAAAAGTCTGTCTGAAACCCAGAGAAATGACTCTTCAGTATAGCATTCTGCATCTCAAGAGCCAGTCACTGAACATAGCAGCTTTCTGTACCTGCTGTCTTTGAGACTGACCTCCATCTCCCAGAATGTTTTACAAAGCCGTATGATGGCTCATTCCTGGAGAGTTGTTTGATTTGGTGCAGAATCCAAGTCTCTTTCCTTTTGAAATGTCAAAATAGGCCAATCAGGCTTGGAACCTGCATGGAGATTATTGCAAACAGATTAATCTTTCCCAGGAAGGAATTAAGGAACTACAATTTTAAACAACTAAAAGGTGAATTACATTACTTAGCTGTTAAATGCTATATTTAGAAGTTACTAAAGTCATACATTTGAACAACTGTCAGTTCCAGGGGAATGCAAATTCTTCAAAGAGAATAATTCATAAGAGGTTTATGCAGAGCTCAGTTTGCCCTATTACACATTTATGTTGAATTTTTATTAATGAAAACCATGCTTCCATGTTGACTTAACCCTGTCATTCTGAATGCTTTCAGAAACAAATTCTGAGAAAATGATAAAAAGTAAAAAGGAAGGTGGGTACTTTGAATGGAGCTCTTCAACTTTATCATTTAACAATTTGTCTGAGATTATGAATTATTATGAATTAATTTCATTCATTCATTTATTCATTCAGCAAAATCATGCAACACGTTTATCTAGCCAAGCTAGTCACTGTTCTCAACAGTAAGTTCACAGCAGTAAACCAAAGATCTAAGTCCCCATTCTTATGGAGATTATAGTCCCATTCAATAAATAAGTATGCAATACAATAGCTAAGAAGAAAAGTTCTAGCAATGTCAGTATGGATGGAGTTCTCACATTTCTATCACTAGAATCTAGAGTTTAAGGGGATGAATGGATTAATGACTTAACCCATTAAGTCCCACATTTTCAATTTTGTGACTATATCAATGAAATTGAGATGGGGTACATTCAGATGGGCTGGAAATCAGAATCTAGAGTTTATATATATTATTATATTATCTAGTATTAACCAACATTATAACATTATGATTATTATAGTTATATCACTACATAATTACATGCTATTTTTACATATAAGTTAGTATAATACAATGATATAATACATATTGTTATATTATTATATATTATATCCTAGTATATTATTAATACATATTAAATTATTAATACGTGTTAAGTACTGCTGGTTTTTTTTGTTTTTTTGTGGTGCTCGGGATTGAACCCAGGTCCTTGTGCATGAGAAGCAAGCACTCTACCAGCTGAGTTGTATCCCCAACCCTATATTTCTCTTTTTACAAGTGTTCCACAACTAGGACAAAATGGGCTAATATGATCAACGGCAGAATCTGTGATCAGAAACCTTTCACAGCCATAAAATGGGGTGCCGTGGGGTCATACATGCTTTTAGCTTCATCTCCCACAAACCACTGCCTTGTTATGTACTGGATGCCAATGAATTCTAAAAGGGTAAGTTTGGGGATAAACAGGTCATCGTTTGGACTTCTGCACTTGTCACACAGTTCAGAGTACAGGGAAAATTTTTTACCTCTTCAAAAAAGTTGAGACTTTGGAAAACTGAGAAATTCCCCCAGCTTGATGCTCCATGTTATCTAGAGCAAATCAGATCTCAGTGTGAAGCAAAGGCTATCTTGTTGGATAAGTTTTCTTTCTTGTCCTGATAAACTTGGTTTGCTCCTCTTAGTTCGCTTGAGGGGAAGTAGTTACTGCCCAGGGGCCCTTTCGTTTTCTCTGAGTTAGCTAATCCATCTAGTCATTTGCGGTAGTTTCTAATTGCCTCATGGAACAAAGTCAGCACTTCTTGTTCCAGTACTGTGCTGCGTTGGCGGAGTTCTGCTGGGTCTTCTCTCCCTTCACAGTTTCGGGAAGGTGTTTACTTGTAGACTTGTAAACAACTTGTTTACCCCAAGCAGAAGAAGAACCCACCCAAAGGTCAAACCTGATGTCTCTGTGAAAATCATGAACTACATTATCACCTTTAGCTTTGTTGGGAGACTCTGACAAGACTTTCCAGTCATCTCCGTCAGTGACAGAGGGCATGGGTGCCCACCCCAGGTCAACCCAGGAAGTGTCAGAGGCTGAGAAATGGGGTGACCTGATTCTTGGCAAGTGAATCTCAAGGAGGGACTGGATTGTAAAGTCAGCAAAGTTTCTCATGCATGATCTGCCCTGGGCACTTTTGCCATCACACCCTCTTCCTCAACTAAATAGCATTAAAAATTATATTTGATTACTGTGCCCATATACAGATAAAATAACCCTAACCTGATTCATTATTATAGATTCCTTATGCCTATAGTCATTTTTTTGTGAAATTTAAAATATTTTTGCGTCCCTGGGCACCATGCCTCCTATGCCTAATGGAGAAGTGACTTCTTTGGGCCACCATTCTTGACAGACAGCACCTTCCTGTTCCCACTGCCTATCTTTCCCACTGACCTGAGCAAAACATCCTGGTCAGCAGCAGTTAGAAGGGAGATGGATAGGTCTCTGCCTCCTCTTTACCCCCTTGGGACTGGCTGCTACTGTATGTCTCCACTGAAACTTCCCCATGAGGTTGCCAGTGACCTCTAGGCAGACGAAACTCTTGGACAGTGGTCAATCCTTATACTCTAGACCTCTCTGCCTCACTTGACACCATTCATCATTTAACTAGCTTTAATGGAGTACCCATGATGTTTCAGACTGTGCCAGATTTTGAGGCAAAGTTATCAAATAAACAGACAAGTTTCCGATCTTCATAGAGCTCTCATCTACTAGGGGTTACAGGTAAGTCCACAGCAAAGACACATGTTTGGGCATACTCTAGGAGCATAGGAATCTCCTACTTGAACTTGAGAAGCCCCAAAATGCGTCGTAAATTGGGCAACACTTCACCTAAGACCTGAAAGGTGAATTTAGCCTGGTAAGGAGAGAGAAGAGTGTTTTCGGAAGGAAGAGCAACATGCACACAGGGCCAGTGATAAGAGAAATGGCGGAACACTCTAGTCATAGAAGGTGACTACACACAGCTGTGTGTGGGTAGGTGTTGTGGTCTGAATGCTGCCCCCAAAGCTCTGCATTGGAAATGTAATCCTCAATGTGGCAAATCTGGAGGAGGGATGCTCTAGTTAAAATTTTCATTGCTATGACCCAAAAATCTGACAAGAACAATTTTAGAGGAGGAATATTTATTTGGGGCTCAAGGTTTTAGAGGTTTCAGTTCATAGACAGCCAACTCCATAGCTCTAGGCCCAAGATGAGGCAGAACATCATGGCGGAAGGGCAGGGAGGAGGAAAGCAGCTCAGGACATGAAAATCAGGAAGCAGAGAGAGCTCAACTCAACAAGGACAAAATATAATCTCCCAAGACACCCCCCATGGACCCACCCCCTCCAGCCACACCCCATCTGCCTACAGTTACCACTCAATTTAATCCATTCAAGTGGTTTAACACACTGATCAGATTAGGGCTCTCATAACTCACTCATTTCACTTCTGAATATTGTATTATCTTACAAGTGAACTTTTGGGGGACACTTCACATCCAAACCATAACAAGGTACTTAAGTGGTGAGATGTCCATCCTCATCCATCCTCATAAATGCATTAATGCCTTTATTACAGGAGTGGGTTCCATATAAAAGGATGAATCCCCCGCACACACACTTACTAACCTTCTGCCCATGTGATGCTGTATGCCATGTTGTGATGCAGCAGGAAAATTCTCACCAGATGTGGTCTCCTTGATCTTGAACTTCCTGGCCTTCCTAACTGTAAGGAAATAAATTTCTTGACCCTTATAAATTTTCCCAGACACTGGTATTTTATTATAACAGCACAAAACAGATCAAGAAATTATGGGAAAAGAGTTTGTGCTGGAGTATGTCATGATAACATTTGGCATTTCATTGAACTGACTCTGGCATCAATGTGGAGAATGAATTGGACTAAGGTGATACTGGACTCAGAGAGAGCCACCAGAAAGCTGCGGAAGGAAGGCTATGCCTGGGGTCTGGAGAGGACATGGTAGTATTTTAAGCCAAGGAAGCAACAGAGGGAAAAGAGAGAAGTACATAGATTGAACAGATCTCCTCAACAGGACCTGGGGATACATTGGATTTGAGGGTGCAGGGGAAGAAAGGATTAAGGATGACACTTATATCTGGTCGTTTACTGTCAGAAAATAGAATTCCTTTTGCAGGCTAAGCAGAAAGGGGATCTTTTGACTACATTAAGAAGCAACAGAAAACCTAACTTGGAAGTCTCACAGCCAAGAACAAAGCCATCGGGAGCAATGGCCAGCCACATACCACAGGACCTCTGGGCAGAATCACTGCTCCTGTGGCTGACCCCTTGGAGGACCAGAAACTGCACACCAGAGCTGTGCTACATGCACCCCCGAAGTACCAAATGCTTCCAGATTTGCAATTGCCACAAAAGCCTACTTCCCTTCACTCAGCAGCAGGGTGTGTTGCTCACTTCTGCTTCCTGGTCTTAGGAAGGTACAAATGCTTGACTGAACCAAGGTCCCATCCTGGACCAGTCTGCAAGGGAGCTTGGGAGATGTGATTCCTAGATTTCCAGGGAGACACATCACAGAGCACTAGGGATGGGTGCTGAGTGAGCCTCTGGCAACAGCAGCCACGGTTGGTGTCTGCACCACCCTCTCACTACAACGATAAAAGGAAAATGCAAGAGCTCTCTTTCAGAGATGAGGCTCAGGGAGTAGATAAGTCATCCCAGGTCAGTGGTGGGTGCCTGCAGCTGGATGTTTATCACTCCCCAAATTCATGGGTTGAAACCTGATCCCTGATACAATAGTATTAAGAGGTGGTTAGTTAGGAGGTGACTAAATTGTAAGGGCAGGGCCCTGGTGAAGGGGATTAGTTCTCTTAAAAAGAGGCCTGAGGGAACCCTTCTACCACGTGAGGACACAGCAAGGAAGCAGAGAAGGGGTCCTCACCAAATACCGAATGTGCTGGCACCCTACTCTTGTACCTCCCAACCTCTGGAACTGTGAATGATAAAGCCCTGTTGTTAATAAATTACTCAGCCTGGGGTGTTTTGTTAGAGTAGTAAGCATGGATTAGCACAGTGGGGCAGAGATTTGAAGCCAGGGTTCACTGACTCCACAGCCAGACCCATTCAGCTCCACCCTGCTGTTCTTCAAGACTCACCTCTGTCCTGGCCAAGCCTGGAAGGGCTGTCCACCCTCCCAGACTGAAGACTGGGTGAGATGCCCTTCTGCTGAGCTTCCCTGCTGCCCTGGGCAGAGAACTCTGTAGCCTCTACTACACTTGATTCTCTTTTTTATCTGTATGTATATTTCCCTACTTGACCATGGGATCTTTGAGCTAGTGTTTATATGTCTTTGTATTCCTAAATAGCTAATATTTTAATGAGGATTGAATGAGCATACAGAGTCCTTGGTACACTGTTACCTGGAAATTGTTATTATTAGTACTTTTGTTATTCCTTCTGGCACCTAGTACTTAGCCCAGATCAGCTGCTTAGTAACTATCTCGAGTGAATGAAGGAGCTGAGGAACTGACTGACGATAGACCTTTTGTCTCTTTCACATATATTGACCTATTAAATTTGGGCTCCATTCTTCATTGAGAGAGCTGGGGTTACATTGGGACAATGTTGGGCTCTTGGGCCAAGAGTCCTCCTTGAGTTACTGATATCACACACCATCAGCTACCTGCACTGGAAGCTTCCAGTCCTATGTTAAGTTTTGAATTGTTCAGCTCTGAGAGAAGGTTGGTGGCCAGCGCACTTTCAAACACAAGTCCCTCTGAGTAACCAGTGGGCACAGGCGTCCCCCTCACCAGCACATGGACTTTGCTCAGCTGACCCCCATCTCACCCACCAAACCCACGCTGGTGTTTTTCAATTATTTTTAAGGGTGTCACATGTGCACAAAGCAGAGGGAGCAGGGGGAGAAGCACCCAGCGTTGACGCAATCTGCATCTCGCCACGTGTGACATCTCAGTGTTATTTATGCTGCCCTTGCCAGGACTCCTGCGCTGGTCTCTTTTCCCCAGTCCCTGGTCTCTTTTCCCCAGGACTCCTGCGCTGGTCTCTTTTCCCCAGTCCCCGTGAACCTTACCTCTTGACTCAGCAAACCCTGGAGGTTCTGATACCACCATTTACCGGTGACAAGTTCTGCTTCCTCAGGTGTTGTATAACCCCCAGAGAAGCACGCAAAGGCAAGCATGTTAAGCAGGCTTTATTCAAAAGTAGTAACACAAACTTCTCCCAGGAGGGAGAAGGGGGGCATGGCTGATGTTCTAGAATCCTCCATCTTTTATAGGTTAAGGTCTTCTTTGTTCTGCCCCTTCCTCTGACCCTTCTCTCTCCTTCCTGCCTATATGACTAGGCCCTGATGACACAGCAAAATGGTGAGATGTATATGGCAGGGGGAAAGGCCACATGGAGATCAGGTTGGGGCCCAGAGGACATTAATTAGCAACTCCCTGCCTGCAGCTTTTGGGGAGGGGCGGTTAAGCAGGTAACCTTGGTGATCAAAGGGCTCTGGAGACGCTGACATTCCAATCTCCCAGGGGCAACTCCAACTTCCCAGACTCTGATGGCCTCCATTCCTCGATTTGACCGGATTCCCTATTTCTACACTAGCTGCCTGTCCAATTCTGGCTTCAGTTCCTCATCTACACAAACTCCTCCCACCCCAACTTCTTTCCCAGTGCCTGAAATAGACTCTACCTTGACTTAGGGCTCCATTTTCCCAGCCCTTTCTCATTTGTTAAGGAAAGTGGCACAGTGGGACCAACTGGTCCTTTTCTGCAACAAAGTTGTAGGATGGATCTGGAGTTTTCATTTTTTGGTTTTCGGGTGAAAAAATGGTGCTGTGTATAAGGATCATTGTCATTGGATTCCTGGGTGTTGGGACTTGTTCTTTCACAATTAACATACTTCCTCCTCTGAATTCCTATTTCGGGGAGCCTCTTCCTACAGGTGGGGCCAGCCTCTTGTGCCCCACCTTCTGCAGTATTTTGCCAGCATTTACTCCTGCCACTTGCATACATAGACCCTCCCCCACCAGAGGCACCTGTGCAATTGTCTCTTAATTCCCTGCCTTCTGCTCAGGTCTTATGAAGCCAGATTCTTTGACATCTGACAATAGATAAAAAGGGCCTACAGATAGAGCAGTCTCTAATTGAATTCAAAATGGTGTGGGCTTTGTTAGAGAAATGTTTTCAATTCAGACCCAGGAATCTAGTTTCTAGCAAAAGATAGAAAGCAGTGAGCACTTCTGAAATGGGAACTGGTCCTCTCACCCACCACACTGCTCAGTGCACAGTGAGGCTCAGACTAGAGATGATACTCACAAAGATGAGTGACATCCTACACCATATAGTGTGATCCATAAATAAACGACCACGGGGCACCCTGTCCCCAGAGTTGGAATCCATGATCTATGTACCAAGGACTAGAAGAAGGAGCGACCTTGCTTATGGTAAGCTGATACTGCGGCATCCACAGCCTACTGGGTTTCTTTTGACCCTTTCAGCTTCCTCCCTCCATTGCATCGTTTCCTAGCCCCTTACCTACCACACTCCTGGAATTACCTCCCCAATAAATTGCTTGAACCTGAACTTTTGCCTCCAAGTGTTTTGGGGAGACCCAAACTAAGGTATGGGGTAATTCTAGTGTTCACCTCACAGGTTTATTAGGAGAAACAAAGAATGTTCGGAGGAACACATGGCTTTAGGGTACATGTTCAGTAAATGTCACCTATCCTAAGTGCTGACATCATCCTCACTGTGATCGTCTGCTTTCATAGAGAGCTGAGACTGTGTTTGTTCCAAGTGCTAGGAGAGGAACATGAACACACTGGGCTTACTCCCTCCTTCTCTTCCTCCCAAGAAGGAAATTACTGATAATATTAATGTCTTTCATTTACTGAGTGCCTACTCTGCAGCTGGGTTCTGTGCCAGTCACTTTGCATGCACTGCCGGTGGCACAAGGTCGTCTCAGTGACTGAACCAGATCACAGTGATTAGAAGCATAGTTATAATCATAATAATGGACCATGTAGGTTGAGATTTCCCTTTAAACTGCTGTGTCTTCCGAGTTCTCCACATGAATGGAGTATTTTTCCATTTTACAGCTAGGGAAATAGACTTAGATGGGGAGTGACTTGGGACAAGGGACTTGGTCCCTTGTTCACTCAGCCTGGACAAAGGACCACAACCCATACCTGACTGACCCCAGAGGGCTGGTTCTTTCCACCAGACCAATCTTCTCATGACAGCTCGTATTTCTCTAAATGGGGCCGCGTTTGTGTGTGATTTAAACTTTGTAGGGTAATAAAACATTGTCCCACAGGAGCTGAAACGAAGACAACCACTCAGCCCAAGCAAGCCAAGTTCACCGGAAATCTCACCCTGAGATAATCATTTTAAGGAATAAGAAGACATGAGTTACAATCTAAAATAGCAAAAATAAAGCACAAGATTCTGCTTTTGTCAAAACACTGTCTCTGTGATTTATACAGATTTGGAACTTAGTTTCCACAGCAGTGATGAGGAGAGGGAGAATCTGCTGCAAAGTAGATATCTGCAGAAAAATGAACATCCTCGGCACACAGAAACCGTCATGCTTCACAAGGGCCTAAGGGATGGAGATGTACACACCTATTCATGAATTCATGTCCTATTCTACCCTCAGAAAAGCTATACTTAATAAGTTGTGCTGCTATGGAATCATTTCTAGAAAATTAAAATTTCACAAAACAATCCACTGAAGTATTCCAAGTTAAGGTTATACCTGTCTGATTCTGTCTCAAAAATAAAAAATAAAATGGGCTGAGCATGTAAAGGGCCTTGGGCTCAAGATCCAGTACAAAAAGAAAAATTACACACTATTCCAAAGCATTCTTATGTATGGAATTACAATAGGGAAAGGGAGTTATTTTGCCAGCTCTTTGGGTCACAGGAAACGAAATGTTATGGGTTTTATTCCACCCAATAGTATCTACAATCATTGCAATAATTGATATTTTTCAAGAGATGGTTGATTGCCAGCTGAGCTAAGAACTTGACACTGTTTAATTCCTGTAATGACATTAAGAGGAAAACACTATTATTATCCTCATTGTAGAGAAAGAAAACTATTGATAAAAGGCAGTTTTGCACAATATCACTCAATTAGCATGTAGAGAATCAAGACTCAAAATATGACAAATCACTGTTTTGGCTTAAAAGAATTACTCATCCAGTCAGTGTTCTTTCTATGGGGACCAAATATGGAAGGTCCAAGGTAGCTGAAATTAGTGCAGACCAAAGTGACCCACTGTATGACTGGGTTCTGAACCTGATGATGAAAGTCCTTTCTACAAGCGATGTCTAAATAAACTGCTCTGAGAATCAGCTTTTCCAGAGGGCTCATTCTTCCTCACTGTGATTTCAGGCAAGTTGCCTCCCTGTCAGACTGAAAGCCTTCACAATAGGCTCAAAACTGCATTCCTTTCCAGAAAGATCCACAGCATGAAGTTGCAAATATCCTGCACCACCCAGAGACCCTGCGCCAAAGGTACAGGTGATCAAAGGTGATTCCAGATTAGTAAGATCCAAGAAATGGACTGTTCCAAATACCTTAACATCCTTGGCACATCTGAGAGGTGCTGTTTCATTCTGATGGCTGAAAACTGAAATGTAAACTTGGGGAAGTGGAGGCACAAAATATAGAGCAGATAAAAGGATCCTCCATTCATCCTGACGAATGACAGACGACAGTCACTGCATTTCATTCTTTATTTCCCTTTCCTTCTCCAGTCTCCCATCTACATAAGTAGTTCTGGATCCTTCCACTAGAGGGCTTCTGCTAATGATTTTTGGAGTCTTCAGGCAGATGGATAAACATCCCCCAAACAAAGCTTGCCCTTCTTCCCATGGCAGTCACTCACTGCCGAGGACAAAATCTACAGTAAATATCATCCATTAAAATCAGAGGTGGCCTTTTACTTCAAAAACAACAAAAGCTATCTCAGAGTTCTGTGGTTTTGAGGGAAGATGGTTCACAAGAAGGCAACAGATTGCTACTCACAGCTAGTGATGGGATGGTGTAGTCTGCCCATTTGGAGAACAAATTTATCTTCCTTTTAAAACTCTTAAAAATCATGGCTTGCAACCACTGATGAGATGATTCTAGGTCTACCCAGCACCTTGTGGAAAGTGATCTACAGAAAAATTCTTCAACCCTAATAATAAGCATAATATGCTGTGGAGTGATCAAATTTTCCCCTGTTCTACACAAGAGAAACTAAGAAACAATCAAGTTCCTCATTTGTAGTTCACTCTATAAGGCAGAATTGGGAATCCAGCAAAAGACTTTTAACGTTTCACTTCATGCATGCCAGATCCAATGCTGATATCCTAAATTATTCATTATTCAGGAATGACCCAAAAAGTAATGTCACATGTTCCCACAGATCCTTCTGCTGTCAGGCAGAAATGAGATAGCTCTTGTATGGGGCTGTCTGGTAGCCCAGAGTCTTAAGTGAAGGGATTTCTGATTTCTCTCCTAGCAGCACCTCATGTCAGGTTCACGTTAGAGTCCTGCTGAAAGCACTGTGGTTCTATGTCAAGGAGAAATGGCTCAAGGGGTGCACTAACCAACTCTTCCTCTAAAGCCAGCAGGTTTATCCCAGACTCTTCTACCACAATCTAGATTTATACCCTTTATCTTCAGGAGAAAATAATCACAAATAATACAAGATTTTTAGGGTCTCTAGTGACCTGTCTTTGGCTATGAGGGATACTAATAAATATCATGCTCCATAACCTAAATTGCAAGAGTCAAAAGATTTTAGGTGAAATCTCAAACATGGAAGAAAATTTTCAAACATGTTTGAAAATCCAAGGAGTGTTTTTTCTCCCCTCCCCCTCTTCCTTTTTAAATTTTTGACTAGTAACTTGATACCATTCATAGATTTGCCATGTACCAAGAATAAAAAGAGGAAAGGAAGCATTCATTCATCCATGTATGATCCATGTTATGGTTTAGATATGAGGTGTCCCCAGAAAGGTCATGTGTAAAACAATGCAAGAATTTTCAGAGGTGAAATAATTAGATTATGAGAAGTGTGACCTAATAGTGGATTGACCCATTGGTGGGCTAACTGGATGGTGACTGTAGGCAGGCAGAGTGGGAATGCAGGAAGTAGGTCATGGATGGCATGCCTTTGGGGTTTACATTTTGTCTTGGTAAGTGGAGCTCTCTCACTGCTTCTTCGCTGCCATGAACTGAGTAGCTTTCCTCCATCATGCCTTTCAGCCGGAAAGTTCTGCCTCACCTTGGGTACAGAGATATAAGGTCAGTCCACCATAGACTGAGCCTCTGAAACTATAAGCCAAAAAAACTTTTCTTCCTGTAAATTTGTTCTTATTGGGTGTTTCAGTCGCAGTGACAAAAAAATGACAAAGACATTCATGGGTTTTTAAAACCTATGAATCTCAAACACGAATGACTTAAACCAACCAATGATCTCATCAGGCAGCATTTGCAGAAATGGGACTGCTGATCACCTGGTCACTCTTGGAGTTCTCTCCTTGACTGATGCTCCTCCAACTGTTCTCCCAGTCATTTGCTAAACCATCAAACACCTGGCTGCATAAGCGTCATTTTCACAGTAATGTCTCCTTTCAGTCATGATTGAATGTGAGGTCCTTTGGCCACAAGGAAAATTTTTCTGCTACTTATGGAAAAAGAAGTAAAATATTGTTGATAGGATTTGCATGTCCTTCATTTAAGAATGTGTATGGTAGTGCTGGGGGTGTGCCTCAGTGGGAGAGCACTCCCCTAGCATGTATGAGGCACTGGCCACACAGGAAATAAATAAATAAAAGGAAGATATTGTGTCCAACTACAACTAAAAATATCTTTAAAAAATGATCTATATTGTAAAGGATTAGTATCAGAAAAACATTAATATTCACAAATTAGTTTATAATAAAAACCAAAGTTTCTTTTAGTTCTTAGAAAAAATGAGGAACAAATGAAATCAGTATTTCTTCCTCTTAAAACACAATTATTTGCCCATTCTCCCAATTTCCAATATTCCTTTATTTTTGCTTAACCACTTTGTATATATTTTATACATATGGTATGTGTTTCTATACCATGTACATTTTTTATTATAATCATCTAGTAATTCTTCAATAAATGATAAATAAATGCCTAGATACCATAGGTAGTAGACCTCACCATAAAAACTCGAGAGGTGGTAGAAACAGACCCTCACCCTGATCTCTCTGGCTAACCCACTTCCTGAGCTAACACCAGGTAATCTTGTGAAGAGCTTCTGAATTCTAACCTCCTCCATTCCCCTTTGATTATCTATTGCTGTATAATAAATCACACCCAAAGAAAGATTTAAAATCAGTAACCAATTCTATATTTCACTCATAATTCTGGAGGTTGACTGGGATCAGCTAGCCAATGGTTCTCAACTAGGGGTGATTTTTCCCCAGGGGACATCTGCAAATGTCCTGAGACAATTTCTGAAGCAATGAGCACCACCATCAGAGAGGTGGAAGTCAGATAAAAAATTTAAGATTCAGATTCTTAGAACATTCAAAATGCCCTGATTTCAAATGAAAATCAATTACATTGAGAATGAGAAAGATCTAAAACTGAGTGAGAGTAGACCCTCAACAGACACCAACACCAAGATGACACAGATGCTAGATTGTCTGATTAGGGTTATAAATTAGGCATCACAAAAATGCTTCACCAAGCAATCATTAAACACTTGAGACAAATGAAAAAAGAAGAAAAGTCTCAGCAAAGAAATGGGAGATACAAGAAGAAAAAAAAAATGCAGATTTTGGAATTTAAAAAAATACCAAAACTGAACTTAAAAACTCAATGTTTGGACTCAACAACAACATCAACAAAAATAGAGAAAATAGAGGAAAGAATGAGTGACCTTGAAAGCACTACAACAGAGAGAAAACAGATTGGGAAAAAATGAACAAAAACCTCAGAAAAAAATGGAAAGAAAAAAACATGGGACTGAAAAAATATTCAAAGAATGACAATCAAAAAATTCCCAAATGTAGCAAAATATTTATACCTGCATCTACATCTATTTCAATCTCTATCTCAATCTATATCTATATCTCAATCTATCTCAATCTCAATCTCAATCTCAATCTCAGTCTATATCTATATCTATATCTATATCTATATCTATATCTATATCTATATCTAACTGCAGGGTCCAGAAGCTGAATAAACCTCAAGCAGGATAAATGCAGAGAAATCCTTAGAGACATATCACAGTCAAATTTCTGAAAACCAAAGACAGAGGAAAAGTCTGGAGAAGTCACAGAGAGAAAAATGCATTATCAACAAGGAGGAAGGCAATTGGCACGGCAGTGAGTTTCTCGCCAGAAACCATGTAGGACATAAGAACATTTCTCAGGTGCTAAAAGAAAAGAATTCTCAACTCAGAATTCTACAACTAGTAAAAACATCCTTCAAGAATAAATGGGAAATCAAGATGTTCTCAAATAAAGGAAACTAAGGGACTTTGTCCCCAGCAGACCTCCCCAAAAAGAATGGCCAATAGTGTTCTCTAAACACAAAACAAATAATAAGAAGAAGCAATTATATGGAGTCATGGAAATCAGGAAGAAAGAAAGAACACAATGGAAAGGAAAATATGGTAAATACGAGAGAATTTATTCCTGCTCTTAAGTTTTCTAAATTATGCTTGATGGTTGAAGCAAAAATTTAACACTATTTAATGTGGTTCTCAGTGTCTATAGAGGAAGTAGTTAAGGTAATCTTATTATTGGAAGACAATAAAGGGAGGTAATGGGAAGTAAAGTTTCCACACTTCATTGATAAACTGTCAACACCAGAAGACTTCCATAAATTATAGAATACCTGGAGCAACCACAAGAAAATGCTATACAAAGATATACATTTGAAAACACCACAAATACAAATGAAATTCTAAAAATGGTCAAGTAATGCACATGAAACCAGAAAGAATTTATCACTCTAGTAAGAGAGTTAAACTAGTTAAACACAGTCTCTGAGCAGAACAGAATATTGCTTTTTTAAAATAATTGTTGTAGTTGTAGATGAATATCATGCCTTTATTTTATTTGTTTATTTTTTTAATGTGGTGTAATGCCTCACATGTGCTTGCAAGCACTCTGCCACTGAGCTACAGCCCCAGCCCCAGAATATTGCTTTTATATTGGGTTTGATATTGGGTTTGGGGGTGGCATGGAGTTCACAGATTAGAAGTGTAAGGAGTTGGCACCATTTGTAGAGGCACGATTACTCAGGCAAGGTCCTTGCTAACTGGACTGCAGTCACTGGTAAATCCTTCGCTGATTTAGAAGCAAGGAACTGACTCTGGTCGGCTGGGGAACATGTGATTCACTGAGTGAGTTACCTTGGTCTATGGAGTAGGTTTAAACTGGCTGTGGTAGCTACTTGTTATCATGGCTGTAGAAAAATCTATCATTTTTTTGCCCATTTGTAAGTACATATTTTAAGCCTTACTTCTATTTTTCCAAGTCTTTGTCCCCTGATACAAACGCTCCTGATATGGTGAAGTATGATGGGGCAGGGACAGAGAAGGGAGAGACTTTGTTGCCACAATCAAATAACCTCACATTTGTACACAACCTTTTAGCTGTCAAAATGTGTTTCTACCCACATTGCTTCATTTGATAGATTTCGAGATAGAAAACACAGTTTCTAGTTTTTCAGCCAGAGCACCTTCAGCAGCTCACCCGGTTATTGCAAATGGCAAAGAGAGGCTGAATCTCAAAAAGACTTCCAAAAGGTCCTTGTCAGGTTCCCCTGGGCACATGCTATTGTGCTAAGTCCTGGGCACTCACTTTCTTGTTGCTCTGTAACAGCAACTACAAACTTAGTGGTTTAAAACAGAACAAATGTATTCCCTTTCAGTTCTGGGGGTCAGAAATCTAAAGTCACATTCTGGGGGGCCAAAGTGAAGGTGTCAGATCTGCATTCTTGCTGGAGCTGGGGGTGGGGGGAATTCATGTCCTTGCTTTTCTCAGCTTTTAATAGCTGTCTCTATGACTTTCACTTATGACCCCTTCCTCCATCATCAAAGCACATGGTCCCAATCTCCATTTGTGTGGTAACATCATATTTCCTTCTAACTGACTTCTCCTGTTCCCTCTTAGATGAACCATCGTTAGTGCACTGGATGCGGTCAGTTAATCCAGGATATTGTGTCCATCTCAAGCTCCTTATAATCCCATCTTCAAAAGTCTTTTGCCATGTAAGGTAACATCTTCTAGAGTTCTGGAGATTAGGATATGGACATATCAGGGGGGTCATTATTCAGCCTATCACACCAGACAAGAAAATATGCCTATCCTGAGGTCCTATGTGACCACTCTGACACCTACCCAGTCATCATGGGCTGAGGTCTCTTCATCTTAGCAGTTGACTTATTTCTTGCTTTATGTGGCATGCACGGGTTTGCCAAAACCAAAAGTAACAATCTTAATTAGCAGTACTTAAACACGAGGAGACGCTTCATTAAGTGAAATCCCACAGTTGCCAGATAAAGCAACTAGGCAGAATGAGGGACTGTCTGGAAGGATCTTCAGAGTCTCTCCCATCCTCCTCAAACACTTCCATTCTGTCACATTGCTAGAATGGTGAAACCAGTGGAAGGGAAGGGAGTTGTCGCTGCTGAGTCCAGGGGATGTCAGCCAGCTGGGTTGTCTGGGACAGCTTGATACTTTCTGCAGACACTAACACAACTGCTCGGACTGGCCCCATATTCATCAACATTGGCTATTCTGCATCATGGGCTACAACTGTTTCCCTAAGAACTCCCAAGCAAATAAAGGGGTGTAACACCAGTGACCAACTGGATAGTCCTCAGATATCAGCGACACTCTTAAGACTGGCTCTGCCTGTTCCATGTGGTTGTATCCCAGGCAGACTAAGTGAGAACAAGTAGCTAAAGTTAGAATATCTTCCTAGGACCTCATCCCTCAAACTCAGACCAAGTATTAAAAAACATTGGGCCAATAAGAGTCCAGGCACAGCTCTGATGCCCACAGTTTTACTGCCTGTGTCAAGACTGGAGAGCAGGTGCGGTCTCAGATCATTGATGTGACCATGAGACCATCCCAGGTCTGAGCGTGTACAGTCCCTTTCCTCTAGTCTTTTGTCTTCACCATTCTGCCTGTTAAGAGAGTTCAGGAGCTATGGGATGGGTTACATGAAATCCTCCAGTAAATCAGGGTCTGTCCCCTTTGGAAATCATCAACTCCAAGCTCATTGGCTGGTGAGAGATGCCACTCTATGATGGACTGGGTGCATCAGTGACCACCTGGCTCCAACAGAAAATGTCTCAGCATTCAGAGTGTTTCCTTCCTAACCCTTCTTATGAATTCCACGTGAGTTTTCCTGAAAGTGATACACTAAACAATATTACTAGAAGTGCAATTATGGAGAATTGGGGCAGTCTTTGATGATGCATTTTAATGAATGGTGATGATAGATGATAATAGTATCCTTGTTTTATGACATGAGCCAAAGATATAATTATGTTAAAGAATTAATAATGCTCACAAAAATGTATTTGAATGTCAGTGAAGAAAAATGAAGTCCACAGATGCTAGCTTCTTTCTAGAAGTTATTAAAAGTGTCTTTCTTAGGAAAATATGCTGAGTTAAGAGTCTTATCATCCTGCTTCTCTCAGATATGTATAAAATATAGTCAAACTTGTTTATTTTTCATTCCTGAATAAAGAAGAGTGGTTGGTTGAAAGAAATGATGCAATGTCACAAAATCTTGGAGCAAAAACAGAATTCTCAGAACTGTAGAAGGAATAACCTACACATAATGGTCATACCAAAAGGAGAAAGGTATAAGAGAACCATTTGAAGCAATAATGACAGACAGGTTCCTCAAAGTAATCTCAGATATCAAACGCAGATGCAAGAATTTCAGAGGGCACCAAGCAGGGTAAGAGCAAAGAAATAAAAAAATAAAATAAAAAACTATACCAAGACACATCATGTACAAGGTTCAGAAAATCAAAGATAAAGAAAAAAATTCTAAAAGAATTCAGAGAAAAAAAGCACCTTATCTATAACAGAGCTAAGATAGAAATTATGTCAAATTTCTCTTCAGAAACTATAAGAAATCCAGTAAGAATGGAGTGAAATATTAAAACTGTTGAGAAAAAAATTGTAATTTGGTGAGATGGTCAATCTTGAATTCTGAATCCTGTTAAATTATCCTTCAAAAGTAAAGAAGAAAAAAGAACTATCTTAGACAAACAAAAAGAGAGGGAAGTTGTTCCCAGTAGACCTCCTCATAAAAAATATTAAAAGTTCTTCCAAGGAGGAAAATGATAGAGGTCAGAAATTTGTATCTACATTTAAAAAGAGGAAGAGCATCAAAGAAAGAATAAGTTAAAGTAAAATAAAACTTTCCTGTTTCTTCTCCTCAATTGATACAACCAATAACAGTGTGTTCAAAATAATAATATAAGCCAAGTACAAGTCTGCAGCAGGAGGATGGCAAGCTTGAGCCCAGCGTGGGCAACTTAGCAAGACCCTGTGTTAAAATTAAACAAAAAAGGACTGGGTCTATAGCTCAGCAAGGCCCTGGGTTCAACCCCAAGTTGATCTGCAAAGATAATCATAATAACAGTAAACTTGACTACATGTGCATGTGTGTGTTGGGGGGAGTTGTGTGTGTGTGCAAGCTTATGTATAAGTGAAAGGAATGACAGGATGATATGAGGGACAGGAAGAAGGGATTAGTAATACTTTCTTTTGCACTACCTATGAAGTGGTATAGTGCTAATTGCAAGTGGACCTGGATTAGTAAATGCGTGTGTATATTGCAAATTCTATGGCAATCACTAAAAACTGGAGGCATAATTGATATGCTAAGAAAGGAAAGAAAAATTTAATCATACAAAAGGCAGAAAAGTTATGGAAGACAAAAATAAGGACCAAGCACAAGAAAACACTAACAAATATGGCAAATATTAATATAACTCTATCAATATTCACTTTAAATGTCCAAATACACCAATTAAAAGACAGAGTGTGTTGCTGTGGGTGAAAAAAGAACAACCTATATGTTGCCTACAAGAAATCCCTTTAAATATCAAGATACATATGGATGTAACTTTCCTATGTACATGTATGAATAGACCACAGAGAAACTCACCACAGTGTACACCCATACACTGGGATCCTGATTAAAATAAGATATACTCCATGCTTGTATAAATATACCAAAATAGATTCTACTATCATGTATAACTAAACAGAACAAATAAAATTGTTTTAAAAAGTAAAGGAAAACACATTTGAGTGCAGATTGCTCACTGACGGCCGCCTATCATCCGTCACTTGCCTGTTTGCCTGCCTCTGGCCTGCCCATCGCCTGACTTTCACCTACCCATCACCCACCAACCCAGGTTCATCTGCCAATCATCGGCCAGTAGCCTGCAGAGCCTGCAGACCATCAGTGGATCGCCAGCTGCCTGCTGTTGCCTGGAAGTCCATTGTCACAGAACCCATAGGTTTGGTTACATGTGGCTGCCACCATTTTGGGAAAAAAAGCCAGGAGCTGCAGGACTGCCAGCCCGACTGACAGCACCCCGCCTCCAGGACCCCCAGCTTGACTGACAGCACACCACCTCCAGGGGCCTGGCCTGACCGACTGCACCCCACACAGACTCGGTGCCCACGCCCTGAGCTGCATTTCCCCATTTGCCAACATGTTTGGAAGCCAAGTGTAACCATCTTGGATTATCTGCGAAGGGGAAACTGTCATTAGGTGGGGCAAATCCCATCCTGAGATGCCTGCTGGAGACTAGAAGGTCATTGTCAGGTACCTCTCATGCCTTAGGCTACTGAAGACTGGGAGGTTTGAATAGTATGTGACTGTTAGAGTGTAGATTTTTTTTCTCCTTTGTGAAAACTTTTAAAATTTTATTTCTTTACTTTTCTTGCTCTCTACTTTCCTTTTGTTTACCTGTTTCCTCAAGGGCTTTTTCTCACTTTTCGCATGCTAACAACCAACTTCTTTTGACTATACTTTCACTCTTCCTATGATCTAGAACTTCTTCATACTCTTTTCTTACACTATTAACAGTTACATCCTACACCCCTCCCCATCCTCTTTGTCCTCCATTAGAAACTGCAGACCTCATTGCAAATCTGTTTGTTATACTGTAGATAATAATTGAACTCAACCTCACTGTTTATTATGACAATATTGTAACAAGATAGTAACAAAAAGACTATTGTAACAATAGCCTTCATAGGAGCTATTTGGTTTAGAGCTGCATATTGTCTGTACTGGGTGTTGCTGATATTGATTCCCCCCCCCCCCCCCCCCCCCCCCCCACCTTAAAGAAGAGATTTTGGAAAACTATAGCATCACCATAAGCCTGTAGGGCAGAAACTACAATATCCTAGATCTGCATTGCTGGAGGGGAAGATACATGAAGAACATGAAAAAACAAGAGAGGAAAGTGTTCCAAACAAACCAAGATTCTACACTAAAAGAATCCAATGACAGTATGGTAGAAGAAATGCCAGAAAAGGAGTTCAGAATATACATGATTAAAATGATCAGAGAAGCAAACGATGAGCTAAGAGAGCAAATGCAGGCAATGATTGACCATTCCAATAAGCAGCTGAAAGAGCAACTACAGGAAACAAAAGATCAACTCAACAAAGACATAGAGAGTCTGAAAAAGAACCAAACAGAAATCCTTGAAATGAAGGAAACAATAAGCCAAATAAAAAACTCAATGGAAAGCATCACCAACAGACTAGACCACTTGGAAGACAGAACCTCAATGAAGACAAAATATTGAATCTTGAAAATAAAGTTGCCCAAACCGAGAAGATGGTAACAAATCATGAATGGAACCTACAAGAACTAGGGGATATCATGAAAAGACCAAATTTAAGAATTATTGGGATTGAGGAAGGCACAGAGATACAAACCAAAGGAATGAACCACTTATTCAATGAAATAATATCAGAAAATTTCCTAAACCTGAAGAATGAAATGGAAATTCAACTACAGGAGGCTTACAGAACACCAAATGCACAAAATTACAGCAGATCCACACCAAGACACATTATAATGAAAATGTCTAATGTACAAAATAAAGATAGGATTTTAAAGGCTGTGAGAGAAAAGAAACAGATTACATATAGGGGGAAACCAATGTGGATATCAGCAGATTTCTCAGTCCAGACCCTAAAAGCTAGGGAACAAATATATTGGAACAATATATTTCAAGCTCTGAAAGAACATGGTTGCCAACCAAGAATCCTATATCCAGCAAAGCTAACCTTCAGATTTGAAGACAAAATAAAATCCTTCCATGAAAAACGAAAGTTAAAGGAATTTACACATAAAAGTGCACTACAGAACATTCTCGGCAAGATATTCCATGAGGAAGAAATGACCAACAATGTAAGTCATCAAAGGGAGGAACTATCCTAAAAGAAAAGCCAATTAAAGGAGAAACCAAGTCAAGTTAAAAAACCAAAACTAAGCTAAAATAACTGGGAATGCAAGTCATATCTCAATAATAACCCTGAATGTTAATGGCCTAAACTCATCAATCAAAAGACAGACTGGTAGATTGGATTAAAAAGAAAGACCCAACAATATGCTGCCTTCAAGAGACTCATCTCATAGTAAAGTACATCCACAGACTAAAGGTGAAAGGATGGGAAAAAACCTACCATGCACATGGACTCAGTAAAAAAGCAGAGGTTTCCATCCTTATATCAGATAAAGTGGACTTCAAGCTGAAGTTAGTCAGAAGGAATAAAGAAGAACATTTCATACTGCTTAAGGGAACCATAAATCAAGAAGACATAACCATCATAAATATTTATGCCCCAAATAATGGCCCATTCATGTACATCAAACAAATCCTTCTCAATTACAGGAATCAAATAGACTGCCACACACTAATTCTCGGTGACTTTAACACACCACTGTCACCACTGGACAGATCTACCAAACAAAAACTAAACAAAGAAACCATAGAACTCAATAACACAATGAATAACCTAGACTTAACAGACATATATAGAATATTCCATCCATCAATGAGCAAATACACTTTCTTCTAAGCAGCACATGGCTCCTCCTCTAAAATAGACCATATGTTATGCCACAAAGCAGCCCTTAGTAAATGCAAAAAAATAGAGATACTGCCTTGTATTCTATAGGATCATAATGGAATGAAATTAGAAATCAACGACAAAATAAAAAACAGAAACTACTCCGACACCTGGAAACTAAATAATATGCTATTGAATGAAGCATGGATAACATAAAACATCAGGGAGGAGATAAAAAAATTCTTAGAGGTAAATGAGAATGACAATACAACATATCAAAATCTCTGGGACACTATGAAAGCAGTACTAAGAGGAAAATTCACTGCATTGAGCACATTCAAGAAAAGAATAAAAAGTCAACAAGTCAACGACCTAACCCTTATATCTCAAAGCCCTAGAAAAAGATGAACAGAATGACACCAAAAGTAGTAGAAGACAGGAAATAATTAAAATCAGAGCAGAAATCAATGAAATTGAAACAAAAGAAACAATTCAAAAAATTGACAAAACAAAAAGTTGGTTCTTTGAAAAAGTAAAAAAAAATAGATAAACCCTTAGCCACACTAACAAAGAGAAGGAGAAAGAAAACCCAAATTACTAAAATTCATGATGAAAAAGGAAAAATCATGCCAGACACCATTGTAATACAAAACATAATTAGAAGTTACTTTGAAAATCTATACTCCAACAAAATAGAAAATCTCAAAGACTTTGACAAATTTCTAGAGACATAAGATCCTCCCAAACTGAACCAGGAGGACATACACAATTTAAACGTATCAATTTCAAGCAACGAAATAGAAGAAACCATCAAAAGCCTACCAACCAAGAGAAGCCTGGGACCACATGAATCCTCAGCGGAGTTCTACAAGACCTTCAAAGAAGAACTTATACCAATATGCCTGAAAGTATTTCATGAAATAGAAAAGGGGGAATGTACAAAGTACTCAAAAATCTTTACACCAAGAATACTAATAACCCAATCAATAAATGGGCCAAGGAAATGAACAGACACTTTACAGAGGAAGATCTACAAGCAATCAACAGATTTATGAAAAAATGTTCAACATCCCTTGTTATAAGAGAAATGCAAATCTCATTATCTCATGCAAATCTCATCTTAAGATTTCATCTTACCCCAATTAGAATGTCTTTTATTAAGAATACAGGCAACAACAGGTGTTGGCAAGGATGTAGGGAAAAGGGTACACTCATACATTGCTGGTGGGAGTGCAAGTTGGTGCAGCCACTCTGGAAAGCAGTGTGGAGATTCCTTAGAAAATTTGGAATGGATCCACCATTTGACCCAGCTATCCCACTCCTTGGCCTATACCCAAAGGACTTAAAATCAGATTACTACAGTGATGCAGCCACATCAATGTTCATAGCTGCTCAATTTGCAATAGCTAGATTGTGGAACCAACCTAGATGCCCTTCAATAGATGAATGGATAAAGAAACTGTGGTATATATACACAATGGAATATTATTCAGCCATAAAGAAGAATAAAATTATGGCATTTGTAAGTAAATGGATGATGTTGGAGACTGTTATGCTAAGTGAGATTAGCCAATCCCCAAAATCCGAAGGCCGAATGGTCTCTCTGATAAGTGAATGATGATGCATAATGCGGGCTGGAAGGATGGCAAGAATGGAGGAAGGATAGAGAGCATAGAGGGAAGGGAGGGGTCGGGTTGAGGTGGGGGGGTAAGAATAATAACAGTATGTGTGACAGACATCATTGCTCTGTGTACATGTATGAATGCACAGATGGGGTGACTCTACTTTGTGTACAACCAGAAAAACAATAGCTGTACTCCATTTGTGTTCAATGAATCAAAAAATTAAATTAAAAATAAATTTAAAAAAAAGAAAAAGAAAAGGGGGGAACCCTTCCAAATTCATTCTATGAAGCTAGTATCACTCTGATACCAAAAACAGACAAAGACACATCTAGAAAAGAAAACTTTAGACCAATACTTCTGATGAATATAGGTGCAAAAATCCTTAACAAAATTCTGGCAAATCGCTTACAAAAACATATTAATAAATAGTACACCCCAAAGAAGTGGGGTTTATCCCAGGGATGCAAGGTTGGTTCAACATCCGGAAATCAATAAATGTAATTCATCACATCAATTGACTTAAGGTTAAGAATCATATGATTATTTTGATAGATGCTGAGAAAGCATTTGACAAAATACAACACACTTTCATGCTCAAAACACTAGAAAAAATAGGGATGGTAGGAAGATACCTCAACATTGTAAAGGCTATTTATGCTAAACCCACTGCCAACATCATTCTTAATGGAGAAAAGCTGAAAGCATTCCCTTTAAAAACTGGAACAAGACAGGGATGCCCACTGTCACCACTTCTATTCAACATTGTGCTGGAAATGCTAACCAGAGCAATTAGGTAGACCACAGAAATTAAAGCTATACGAATAGGAAAAGAAGAACTCAAGCTGTCACTATTTGCTGATGACATGATCCTATATTTAGAGGATCCAAAAAACTCCACCAGGAAACTTTTAGACCTAATTAATTAATTCAGCAAAATAGCAGGATATAAAATAAACACACATAAATCAAATGCGTTTATCTGCATAAGCGATGAATCATCTGAAAGTGAAATAAGGAAAACAACTCCATTTGCAATAGTTTAAAAAAAAATAAAATACTTGGGAATCAATCTAACAAAAGAGATGAAAGACCTCTACAACAAAAACTACAGAATATTAAAGAAAGAAATTGAGGAAGACCTTAGAAGATGGAAAGATCTTCCATGTATGTGTATAGGCAGAATTAGTATAATCAAAATGGCCAAACTTCTAAAGGTGCTATACAAATTTAATACAATTCCAATAAGAATCCCAATGACATTCCTCATAGAAATCAAAAAAGCAATCATGAAATTCATCTGAAAGAACAAAAGACCCAGAAGAGCCAAAACAATCCTGGGCAGGAAGAATGATGCAGGAGGTATCACAATACAAGACCTTAAACTCTACTATAGAGCAATAGTTACCAAAACAGCATGGTATTGGCACCAAAATAGACAGGTAAACCAACGGTACAGAATAGAGGATACAGAGACAAACTCACATAAGTACAGTTATCTCATACTAGACAAAGGTGCCAAAAACATGCAATGGAGGAAAGATAGCCTCTTCAACAAATGGTGCTGGCAAAACTGGAAATCCATATGCAATAAAATGAAATTAAACCCCTATCTCTCACCCTGTACAAAACACAACTCAAATGGATCAAGGATACAGGAATTAGACTTGAGACTCTTCACCAAAAAGAAGAAAGAGTAGGCCTGAATCTTCTTCATGTTGGCTTAGGACCAGACTTTCTCAACATGACCCCCAGAGCGCAAGAAATAAAAGGAAGAATCAATAAATGGGATGGATTCAAACTAAAAAGCTTTTTCTCAGCAAAAGAAATAGTCAATAATGTGAAAAGAGAGCCTACAGAGTGGGATAAAATCTTTTCCACACACACTTCAGATAGAGCATTGATCTCCAAAATTTACAAAGAACTTACAAAACTTTACACCAAAAATGCAAAGAACCCAATCAATAAATGGGCTATGGAACTGGGCAGATACTTCACAGAAAATGATATACAGGTGATCAACAAATATATGAAAAAGTGCTCATCATCTCTAGTAATTAGAGAAATGCAAATTAAAACCACCCTGATTTCATCTAACTCCAATTAGAATGGCTATTATCAGGAATACAAGCAATAATAAGTGTTGGTGTGGATATGGGGAAAAAGGCACACTCATACATTGCTGGTGGAGTTGCAAATTGGTGCAGCTACTCTGGAAAGCAGTATGGGGATTCCTCAGAAAACTTGGAATGGACCCACCATTTGACCCAACTATCCCACTCCTCAGTTTATACCTAAAGGTCTTAAAATCAGCAAAGTATATGGATACAACCACATCTATACTCATAGCTGCTCAATTCACAATAGCTAGATTGTGGAACCCACCTAGATGCCCTTCAATTGAAAAATGGATAAGGAAACCATGGTATATATACACAATGGAATATTACTCAGCCATAAAGAAGAATAAAATTATGGCATTTGCTGGTAAATGGGTGGAGATGGAGAATATCAAGCTAAGTGATATAAGCCAAGCCCAAAAAACCGAAGGCCAAATGTTTTCTCTGATCAGTGGATGCTGTTACATAATGGGGGCGGTTATGAGGGGGATAAGAAAAGAATGGAGGAAATATGGATGGTGTAGAGGAAAATGGGACAGGAGGGGGTGGGGAAAGGAAAGATAGTAGACTGAGATAGACAGTATTACCCTATGTATATGTAAGATTATATGAATTGTTTGAATCTACATTGTGAAAAAAGAGATACATTCCTAGCTGTATAATTATATCAAAATGGGTTCTACTGTCATGTATAATTAAAAAGAACCAATAAAAATAAATAAATAAATAAATAATTTTTAAAAAGTAAAGGAATGGGTAACAAGTGCTGGTGAGGATATGGAGAAAAGGAAACCCTTGTAGATTATCAGTGGGAATATAAGTAGATACAGCCATTATGGAAAAGAGTAGGGAGGTTCCTTAAAAAATAAAAATGGAACCACCTTTTGATTCAGCAACCCACCCATGGACATATATGTTCAAAAGCAATGAAATCTTTATATATAAAAAAAAAACCCACTGCACTCCTATGTTATTACAGAACTATTATAGACAAGAAATGGAAACAACCTAACTGCCCATCATCTGGTGAATGGATAAAGAAAATGTGGTACATAGTCTAAATGGAATAATATTAAGTCATAAAAAGAGAATGGAATCCTGTCATTTGCAACAATATAAATAAAACTGGAGATTATTGTGTTAAGTGAAATAAGCCAGGCACAGAAAGACAAGTACTGTGTGATCTTACTCATTTGTGAAAACTAAAAGTCAATCTCACAGAAATCGGGAGTCAAATGGTGGTTACCAGAGGTTGGGGAGAGAAGGCAAGAGGGAAAGGTGGAGAAAGGTTGATCAATGGGTACTCAGTTGCAGTTAGATAGCAGCCAGTCATTTTGTCCTCTTCCACAGTAGGGAGGCCATAGGTAACAATAATGCATTGTACATTTCAAAAAGCTAAAGAAAGGATTTTGTAAGTTTTTAGCATAAAGAAATGATGAATCCTTGAGGAGACAGATATTTTTAACCTGACTTGAGCATCACACAGTGTTTATGTGTATCAAAACATCACATTACCCCACTGATATGTACAATTTTTGTTTTTATATGCCAGTTAAAATAAATTTAATTTTTAAAAAGACACCAACAAAGTAGAGGACTAGAGAAGTAAATACCAAGCAAGCTATTTTGTGGGTATCAACAAAGTGATTCTAAATCTAAGAAGAAACATAAGAATAGGTAACTCAATATGGAAGAAGAACAAAGCAGAATACTGACACTACCCAACTTCTAAATTAACTACAAGTCAAGATCTTATAGTATTGGAGAAAAATTAGACAAAATTATCAATGGAACAGAATAGACAGACCAAAAATAGACTCACATTGGGTGAACCCACCTTCAGTAAAGGAGCACAGGCAACACAAGGGGAACAAAGAGAATCTCTTCAACCAACAGTGCTGGAATGAAAAGTGTAGAAAAATTTCTATGGTTTCAGCACAAACTCAAGGTGAAGTTTAATCACGGTTGTGAGGCATTGAGTGGAAACTTAGTCCAACTATCATTTTGACAAATGGGTCTTTGGGAGATTATTAGGATTAGGTAAGGTCATCATGGTGAGCTCCATGATTGAACCTCAGTGCTTCATGGGAAGGAGAGACAGGGACTCATCTGTCTTCTCTATCTTTCACTATGCGACGCTGTTATGGTTTAGAGGAGGTGTCCCCCATGTGAACATGTAAGACAATGCAAGAAGGTTCAGAGGAGAAAAGATTGGGTTGTGAGCGTCTTTCCCCAATCAGTGAGTTAATCCCTTGATAGGGATTAACTGAGTGATACCTGAAGTGGTGGGGTGTGGCTGGAGAAGGAGGGAAGTGAGGCGTGACTTGGGGAAATTTGTGTCTGGCCAGAGGAGTCTCTCTGCTTTCTGATCATCATGTGATCTGCTCCCCTCTGTCACACTCTTTTACCACGATGTTCTGCCTCACCTTGAGCCCTGAGCAATGGAGCTGGCCTTCTATGGATTGAGTCCTCTGAAACCATGAGCCCTCAAATAAACTTTTCCTCCTCTACAGTTGTTCTAGTCAGGTCTTTCAGTTGCAGCAGCAAGAAAGCAAGTGTTGTGCACTGCCTTGGGATTCTGCCACCAAAAAGATCCCTGGACCTTAGACCACAACTGTTAGCCAAAACATACCTCCTTTCTTTATAATTGATCTAGTGTATGGTAATCGATTAGTGACAAAGATGGACTTAGACACAAATACCTTATATCCTTCTCAAAAATTAACTCAAAATATATAATAAACCTAAATGTAATATAACAAAATAGAAAATTGCTACAAGATAACGTAGGATAAAATCTAAATGGCAATGACTGTTTAGGTACAAAATCAAAGGCAGGATCCGTGAAAGAAATAATTGACAATCTGGACTTCATTAAAATTACAAACTTCCTCTCTGCAAAAGACAATGTGAGAAAAACAAGACAGCAAGCTGCAACTGGAAGAAAGTATTTACAAAAGACACACCCAATAAAGGACTTTTATTCAAAATACACAAAGAAGTTTTAAAGCTTAGTCATAAGCAGAGAACATGATGCTAAGCGAAATAAGTCAGTCTCAGAAGCTCGAGGGTCGAATGGTTTCCCTAATGTGCAGAAGCTAGAAAGAAGAAAGGAATAAAAACAGGGGATCTCACAAAATTTGAAGGGAGAATGGTTGAGTAGAAGCAGGGAACCAAAACAGAAGGAGGAGGGTAAAGGAATGGGAAGAACTAGGTAATGAAGCTAACCAAATGATGTTATGTGCATGCATAAAAATATCACGATGCATTCTAATTTTGCATATGATTGTAATAGAATTTAAAAATAAACAAATAGAAGGAAGACCTATTGAGTAGAGAAAGGGAATGAGGGATGGAGGAGGAGAAGGAAAGAGAAAGTACTGGGGATTGAATAAATGATGGTATATGCATTTATGAATTATCAAAATAAACCCCATTATTATGTATAGCTATAATGCATTAATAAAAACTCAGCAACAAGCAACAAATACTTGGTTAAAAGACCTTAACAGACACCTCACGAAAGGAGATACACCAACCGCAAATAAGCATATGAAAAGATTCCAACAGCATGTCCTTAGAGAATTACAAATTAAAACAATGGGAAATCACTATATACCTATTAGAATGACCAAAATCCAAATGACCAAAATCCAAACCACTGATGACGTCAAATGCCAGAGAAGATATGGAGTAACAGGAGTTCCCATTCTTGCTGGTACAAATGGAAAATGGTAACAGTGACATTGGAAGGCAGTTTGGCAGTTTCTTAAAAACTAAACATACTTTTAACATATGATCCGACTATTGTGTTTATTTACCCGAATGAGTTGAAAACTTACATCCACACCAAAACCCACCCATAGATGTTGATGGCAACTGTATTCATAATTGCCAAACCTTGAGAGCAACCAAGATGCCCTTCAACAGGTGAATGGAAAACTAAATTGTGATACATTCGGTAGTCCATTAGCTTTTTACCACCACCTCAGTTAATACGTGGGAAATGAGTCAAAGAAGAGTAGATTACCAGCAAAGAAACTCATTAGGTGCCCCACCTAAAATAGTGGCAGTAGAGGTAGAGAAAAGAGGATTGATTGAAAATACATTTTGGAGATAGAATCAATAGGATTCCTGGCGGATTAAATGTCTCTGCCTTCAAAGAATGCACACTTGAACAGATTGTTGGAGCAGAGACTGTCAAAAGGCCAACACAGTCTAAAAATAGGAAATGCTGTTACTCCTTAGCTTCCACCACAGTTCTACCATGGAGGGGCCGTTTCAAAGGAAGCTTTTAACTCCATTTAATCACACCCTTCCTGTTGTGATTCCACAAAAGGCCTGGTCTGTCATTTTCATCGGTTAATAATTTTTTTTCTTTCCCAAATGAGTTCATCTGCTAAAAGCAAATGAGAACCCAAAATCATTTTGTAAAACCATCTGGGTAATAATGGAAGTGCTCAGAAATTTTCAATTAGGTGGAAGACAATGTCCTCATGTAGGAAATTCACTTGAAGTTTGTAAAGAGGATATAAAAAGCACACGCCAAAACCCACTGTGAGCTCTTCATGTCTGACACCCAAGCACCCCACTGACTTTGCCATTGAGAATCCGGATTGCCTTAAGAAACTATCTTTGGTTTCTTTTTTGAGCACAATTCTTGCTTTTATTAACCTAAATGAAAGCATATTCTATCAGATGAAGCTCAACCCATAAACCTAGCTCGGACCTTATTCTTGGAAAAAAGAAGTCTACAGTGAGTATACACAGATAGCTGTGGCCTTCCCCTGTTCTCCAACCTCAGTGCCACACCCTGCATGTGGGGAGTCACTGAAGTGCCTTCTGAGGAGGGGTATGCTAGTTTGTGTCCAGAGAAGGGAGAATGAGCACAATGAGGAAAAACAGGACCTCAACTCCATAGACTTGGAAGAGACTGAGAAAGAAGTGCCTCTGGCGGGGATGATGGAGGCAGTGAGCTGTGTTGGTGTGAGTCCTAACTCCACCTCACCATGGATTCTTTGGGGCTATCTATGTTACACATGGAGACAATTTAACAAATGAACAGAGTAATTGTTCTGTTTTTCTCCTTCCATCATTTCCAGCATGTTCTAGGGAATCTCCTTTCTCTACCTTTTGTTTGTTTGTTGTTTGTTTTGTTTTTTGGTGGTGCTGGGGATTGAACCCAGGGTCTTGTGCTTGACAGGTAAGCACTCTACCAACCTAGCTATAACCCCAGCCCCATTTCTCTACCTTTTGGTGACAAATCCAATGATCTTCTAATTGCCTTTTTCCCCATGAACAATCTCTTTTTAGCCTTAAAAATTCATTTTCAGATACTTTAATGTCCTGTCCAACCTAAAATAAAACTCAGACTCTCATTTCCAATTATAAGCTTCACCCCTTTTCTTTCTCCCTATCAGCAGCTTCCTCTGTCCACTCTTCCCCTAGCCAGGCCTGACTTTGGCTGAGAGATTCGCAGTGTGATTGAGCGTAACCTGTTCTTCCACCTTCTCTTTTGGCCTTTTCAGGATCAGTACCCTGAATAGAGGGATTAGAGTAGGGGACATACGTCTTTTTTTTTCCTTAGCTGGTCACTGGTATATTTCTCCCTTGGCAACCTAGGTACCACTTCTGTGTGGCCTTCACCCAAATGCTGGCTTCTTGTGAGACACGTGTATGAGCATTTCAGAGCCACAGTGGGAATCCTGCAGTGAAATTCCTGGGTGGTGTGATGTGCTTTCTGGTTGTTCTCTGTGGGCCACGTTTTAGCTGGTATCTTTCATGGTACTTCCCATAGTGGAGTTCCTTCAACACATGTGCTACCCGCTGGGAAGATCCCTTCCAGATGGCTTAAACCTGGTTGCCTTTCATGGAGGCAAATGTAGGGTTAATACCATCTCTCTTCTCTTTTCCCTCCTTCCAGCCACTGTGTACAGAAACATCCACCCTCATGCATCCAGAATTCTCCAGGCTGAAATTAAATTCTATTCTCTATATTCAGGGAGCCCTCTAAGAATTCTCTCCCCCTGTTCCCTGTTGGCATAACAGAATGGATGCCATGCTTCTTGGGCTCAGCCAGGATCCTTGCAGGAAGTGAGATAGCAGCCTCCCATTCTTGAAGCATCAACTCCTAAACTCTATGACAGCTTTCCTGGAACCCTACTACTTGGCTCTTAAGGTGAGAACTGCCTCAGCTTTCTCCACCACACCTGAATTCCTCTCATCAATTAACTGTTGGGTAAGCCCTTTCCAAATGTCACATCTTCACTTTATATAGGATGGCTATGGTGTTTATGTGAGGGGATGATATTTGTAGGATTGATAGATTACCCCTTAAAAGCCATAAAGGCTGCACATAGGCCAGTTCCCTGGCACCTTCTTAAGAATGGGGAGGGGGGATTGTGTGTTTTCCCCAATTTTGAGGTCTTACAGGAAACTGAGAAAACAGACAAAGTCTTGTTGTATGTAAACAGGTTGAGTGTACTAATGCATTGATGCAAATCATTCTCATAAATATATAGGGATACGGAGGCTGTGTGTCAAGGTCAACTCTAGTTACAAATCAAGACTCCTGGGTCAGGGAGGTGGGGACAGCGAATACTCACATAAAGATAACTTTATAACAAGTTCCTGAGCATCTCTGTGTCGGATGGGCGAAAACAAAACAGACACTACATAATGAGAACATTTTTAATCAGCCAGTAAATATTAGCAAAAACCACCCCTGGGACAACACTCTGGCAGGTGCTGGAGATACAGAAATGAACATAACCCAAAGGGTTGGGGGCTCATCTGCAAAACGTTATCCAGGCATCAAAAGGTTAAGTGAGAGCAAATGAAATCCCAATCAGACTCTTTCCTAAATGGACTTGTAATTGCATTCACTGGGAACAGATTGCAATATCAATAACTACAGTATAATGAACTGACATTCTATTCAACTTTCATGGGGAACTTTGCAGTTTTTCCAATAAACTGTGAATCATGTCTATTTGAAGACCAATTTCACCCCACCCAGTATCCCCAGGAAGAAGTGCACTCATCCGAGAGGCTCAATTACTCTCTCCTGCTTCCCAGCACCCGTCTGGAGAAAGCTCCGAGCACCATCCATCATTGCCTCGGAACTGGGGCTAATTTTTCAGAGTGTTTAGAACTCATGCAAATAGTTATCTTTAAAGATGCATCAACATGGAAGAAAAATGAATAATATCCTGTAGTTAGAACGCTATCAATTCAATCAGTGAGCATTTCCTTTTGCTGGTTAACTCTTCAATTACTGTGATTCATACTATCCAATTTCCACACATAATGACTAGATTCCATTTGCTTGCACAAGAAAAATTGGGAAAATTTTTCCTGGGCCTGGCTGCCTATATATTAAATTCCTATAAGGTTGTGGAAACATACAGATCACTTCTTATGACTACCATATGAACATAGGTAATATTATCCTCATTTAATAGTTAAGTAAATGAGACAAAGAAAATTTGCTTATGTTATGCCATTAACAAGTGTTGACAGAAAATTTCAAGCTAGGTTTCTCTAATCTAGAGCCTAGACTCTTTCCATATTTCTTCTCTCTACAGAAAATTAAAGAAAAATTGGAGAAGTTATCACTAAGAAATGATAAGAAAGTTCATGTACATCAACCAAATAATTAGCACACTCTACTTTAGATATGCTATGTGCCAAATATTCAGGAATTCTTCTCTCAAGAGCCCCAAGATGAGTAAAAATGGTGAATTTTCCCATTTTGGAGGTATGACACCAAAATGAGAATTTCCAAAGTTCTCGATGCTGCTATGTTTATAGTTCTCCAAATCAGAGAGTCTCCAAGTTGAGGTCAAGGCATAATCTGGACCCACAATAACTTCCTAGACTCTCCACATCTCCCCCAAGAGGTTCTCAAGCCCCTGCTCCAACACAGCTGGGGATAGGAGCATGGTGACTCCTCAGCTTCCCCACCCTGTTCCTTCTTCCCCCAGACAAAATGCTTCCTTCCTCCAAGCACAGATCTCATGCTCTGTGGTTTCTATCTTATGGGATTCAGAATAATTTTAATCATCTTTTACATGACAACCTTTCATAGGTTTGAAGGCATCTCTCATATTCCCAATTCAAACATCTACACATTGCTTGGCTTTTTAAAACACAAACATGACAGAATTTAAAGTCCTTTCATTCGTTGATGAGTTACCAGATACTATGTTTAGGTCCTACCCTGCAATTGAACCAGCTTTTGCACTGGTCTTCTTGACTCATTCATATACTAGAGTCTAGGAGCCAGGCATATTAGTGCATGCCTGTAATCCCAGTGATTTGGGAGGCTGATCACAAATTCTAAGCCAGTCTGAGCAACTTAGCAAGAACTTCAGCAACTTAGCAAGACCCTGTCTCAAAATAAAAAGGGCTGGATGTGTGACTTAGTGCCTCTGGGTTTAATCCCCCGAACCAAAAGAAAAAATAAGAAAAGCCCTATAAACTATAGTCTCAACTCCACTCAGCACCTGAGATATTTCTTTTAAGTGTACACATGATCATGTCTTTCTCCCACTCAAAACCATTCAATAACTTCACATTGAGAACAAAATTCCTAGTCCTTACCTCTGCATTAGAAGCTGATTCTCTTGTTTTCAGGGTGTAATGAACAACTGACCGAAAATGATAAAACGTCACCTTTGCAGGACAATTTTACAACTGCTTTATATTTTACTCACATTTAGATATATACATGTATGGAATATGTCCAGAGCAGATTCAAGGATCCAAAGATTCCAAGGCTTCTGTGCTCTGAAATGCAAGCATGCCCGAGTAAAACACCTTGACCTCTGACGCCAGAACGTTTATGGATTTTCCCGACCCCTGTACCTCCCAACTCGTCTGACACAGACTCTGCCTTTCCTTTATCATAAACATCTAACTTGTAAAAGGGTTATCTTCTTGTCGAAGGACATTCTCTGGGCATTTTAAGTAAACCCAAAGTAATATACCCACAGGTACCAGGGCAGCATGTTTTATGCTGCTGTAACTAACACAGAGGTTCTTACTCTAGAATCCACGGACCCCTGAAATTATACATGTGTTAGTCAGATTTATGTCACTGTGTCCAAAATACCTGGCAAGACTAACATAGGGGAGGGAAAGTTTATTTGGGCTTACATTTTCAGAGGTTCAGTTCATGATCAGTGGACTCCATTGTTCTGGGCCTGAGGTCAAGTGGAGGGTCATGGCAGAAGGGCATGGTAGAGGAGAGCTGCTCGTCTCATGGTAGCCAGGAAGCAGACAGAAAGGGGAAGGGCCACAGGGAAGATGGAACCTTCCAGGCCATGGTCCCAGGGACCTACTTCTTTTAGCTGCACACCACCTGCCACCCAGTTAGTCCATTCAGACTAGAATGGACTGACTAGGTTACAGCTTTTGTGATCCAATCATTTACCTCTGAATATTCCTGATTTAACACAGTGGCTTTTAGGGGACACCTCATATCCAAACCAGAAAATGTGAAAATCTGCACGTGTGTGTGTGTGTGTGTGTGTGTGTGTGTGTGAGAGAGAGAGAGAGAGAGAGAGAGAGAGAGAGAGAGAAAGAGAATGCAATACACCATGACAATCTGCTCTACCCATTCTAGCACTTTCTGCTCTGGATTATCGTCGTGTGGCTACCTGTGTGCCTTCCCACATAGACTGTACATTGTAAGGGTGGAATTCACGTCTGCTTTCTTGTTTTCAATTCTACCCGCTGGGTTAGCATGACATCTAGTTCTTGGTATTCAGTAAATAATGATTTTTAAACATAATGAATTAATGAGAGGGACTCTCTGACTTGCCTTCATGGAAATCTCTGCATGAACCACAGAAGTCAACTGGAAGGATCAGTTGTGTTCATGTGAAGTTTTCATGCATTCAGTCATTCCTGAGCTCTTACTGAGAACCAGAGCCATGCTAAGAACAGGAAACCAATGGAGAGCATGTGAGCAGGAGTGCCTGCCTTCCTGGAGTCCAGTTCAGTGTTGGAAACATACATTAAATCAATAATTATAATGATACGTAGTTATAAACTGTGATAAATGCTATAAAGGAAAAATGCAGAACTTAATTTAATCATTTGTTACTTTAGAAAAGGGACCTGGTGAAAGTGATATTTCAACTGAGAGCTAAAGGATGAAAAAATAGTTAACCAGTGAGAAATTCCTGCTAGGCCCAGCACCAAAGGTCTCTGCTTCTCATGGGTAGGTTTCCTAGGATCCTCCTCAGGGCTGGGTACCTCTGTAGTAGCTCCTCTCTAAAGATGGTTTCCCTCAGTTCCTTTCCCCTTTGCACCCACATGCCACTCCATTCTCTGGGTGAATCTGGATTGACCTTTAACTGCTTTGAACAACAGAGTGACAGAAGGATGCTTTGTCACATGTGCCAGATGGATGGGCCCTGAGGGACCAGACCTGTGGGTGAGGAGGCCACCCTGGACATCTGGTCCATTTCTGATGATTCCAGTCCTACAGTTTTCTAACTTCAACTGTGTGAATAATCCCAGTAAGAATTTCCAAGCCAAGTCCCATCAACTGAGAGAACAATGATAGAAAATAAATTGTTGTTTTAAGCCGTCAGGCTTTGGGACATTTGGTTGTATGTCAATAGGTAAACAGAATACGTGCCAATGATCATGTTAAGACTCTTTTGGGAACCTAGACTAAGGGATTAGGTTTATATCCATTGACAAGTCCTCCTGAATACAAGTTTTTCAAGTGTTCTTACTATGATGGCAGGAATAAAGAGCTTGGTCCTCCCAACAGATCAACCCTTCCCTGCTTACATTTCAAGTCTCTCCTTATTCTTGGCTAGAGAGGAGTGTGTTAGACTGTCTTCAACAAAGCCCTGCCTGACCTTAGACCTGAGTCTCTGCCAGGAACTCTACCAGTTTCTGCCCAGCTGTGGTTTCCAAATCCTTCATGCAAGTATGACTCTCAGGCAGATACAGATGCTGTTTCTCTTTCTCCTGATGGGTAGTGTTATTGTCAATTCTTCTCGTTCTTTTCAGGATCCAGGATCTGCTGGAGGAGATCCCCATCCCCCACCTTCAGCTGCTGTTATGTCCTTCCGATGAGTGGAAAGCGGGGAGCAAGGGAGCAGGAAGAGGAAAGGAGGAAGCATGTCTTGATATGGTTAGGAATGTTTTTGTTTGCACATTTGCATTATTAATAGCCACGTTTAGCATAATTAGCTACCTTCCCAAGCTTACACACAACGCGCAGTGTTTATGCTTCCAGTTGATAGCTAACCCATCAGCAAAGCAGTCCAGTTCCCTGAAGGCTGAGTGCAGGTGGTTCTGCCGGCTGCAGGATGCCAGTTGCTCAGAAAAACAGGATATGAAAGCTTTAATGGTTGCTAAAAATATATTAGCTGGAAGAATCATACTCCTTCTGTCTGTCTGGAATGGATAAAAGTAACCATGGATTCAGCAATCTTAAGAAAGGCTCTGCAGAACTAAGGCAAAGGTGGACAAATAGGAACAAGTGAACTTTATTAATGAGGAAAGGAAGATAGCTAATACAGAACAATATTACTTCTCTTTATTCAGATAATTGGCAGTCCATTTTACTATTGTTTGAAATGTGATTTCAGGCTCAACAAAGTAGTGCAATTTAAGTTCTGTCATGCGTTCTTGTCATGCTTCATCGGGCAGCCCGAAGTCATTCAACATCCCTTATAGAATCATAGGCTATTAAAGCTGAAAAAGAGCTTTGAGGCAAAGTTATGCACTATATGATGTATTATTATGTGATGTATTTTTGCATTATATTATAATATGCATATTTCAGTGACCTGAGTTCATTTTTCATCAGCTGCTAATTCACTACTCACAAAGAGCTATTCCATGAAAAAATAATCCATTTTGACTTGTCAAAAATGAGTCAATATTAAAAGAATGCACACTATAAGGGTGTATGACAGTGATTATCCTTAATTTGATTAGTAGAATAGGACCTATGGAAATTCTGGTCAAATAATATTCCCAGCAAATACTAATATAGTGCTTATTATATGATGGAACCTGTTCTCGGTGTTGTCTACGTATTAATTCACTTAATACTTTAAAAATCACTATGAGATAGATGCTATTATGATCCCATTTGATGTATAAGGAAACTGAGGCATAAGGTTAAATAAATCGCCAGAGAACACGCTGTTGGTAATTCTCAGAGTCAAGTTTGGGGCCCTGGCAATCCAGTGGAAACGTCCAAGTGCTTAATCAGCCACACTTCACTGCCTCCCAACCCAAAGTGGGATGTTTCTATGTTTATCAGTTGTCAGTCTTATTTTACCCTAAAACAAATTATCACTTCCTTTTTTGTGCACATTCACATACATTCTTTGATCTTTACATTTCATATAAGCTTTGAAAAGTAAGCACATCAGGAATTATCTTTCCAGTTTCCACATGGAGGAATCTAGCAATCACCTTCTTCAGTGCCTTTATATTTCTGACAAGGAAGGTAAAGCTGTATCTGTAAAGAGTGCCTACAAATAAACACTAAAATAACACAATCGATTTAATAAAATGGGCAAAGCCATGGATAGATATTTTCACAGAAGAAACAACAATGTCTAGCAAGCATATGAAAAGGAGTTTAAAATCAGTGAGCAGAGAAATATAAGTTAAGTCCAGGATAGGGTACCGATTTCCATGCTTTTTACAGTCAAAATGTAAAAATATATCTATGCCAGGTGTTAGAGATAAAATAAAACCATAGTATCTATATGCTGCTGATGGGAATGTCAATTGGGAAAAGTTGGATATTATCTACTGAAGTTGAAATTCATATATTCTGTGACCTAGAAATTTTATTCCTACATATATTCTCAAAATATATTCTTATACATCAACAAGAGACAGATATTAAAAAGTTTGCATCAACATTTTTCACAAAAGCAAAAAAATCTGTAAACAACCCAAATGTCCATCAAAGTGATAGTGAATAAATGTATCATATAAAATTCATTTGATGGAATATTAAACAGTAGTTTGAAATGAGTGGATTATAAAACCATATACCAATATGTACGATTCTTAGTAATATAAAAGTAAGTGACAAAAAAAAGGCAAATCTCAAGATAAATAAATCTACAGATAAAAGGAAAATGAGGGAATGGCAAGTGAAAGATTTAGGAGAAAGAGAGAGAAGTGCATGGCTGTTGGAGGTAATTCCACACAGGCAGTGTGGTAGTCAGAATTCTAAAGCAACCCCAGATGACCCACAGTACTGTATAATCCCCTTCCCTTAAGTGTGGTTGGTACCTGTAACTTGCTTCTAACTAACACAGCATAGCAAATTGATGGGCCGTCACTTCTGTGATTAAGCTCTGTTGGATGGCAAAGGCAAAGGGATTTTGAAGATGCAACTGAAGTCCCAAATAGCAGACTTCAATCAAAAGACAGATTTTTCTCCAGGCATGGTGATGCATGCCAGTAATTCCAGTTAATTCAGAGATTGAGGCAGAAGGATCACAAGTTCAAGACCCTGTTTCAAAATAAAGTATTTTTAAAAAGGCTGGCACTGTAACTTAGTAGTTGGACACCCCTGGGTTCAATCCCCAGCACCTGAAAAATAAAATTCCTAGGTGAGCTTGACCAAATCAGTTGGGTGCTTAAAACAGTTTTTAGAGATCAGAGACCCAAAGCAGCAGAGATTCTTTCTCTCCATTGCTGTCTTCAAAGATCCCAGCTTCCATGAATTCTACAGTCTAAAGGAAATAAATTTAATCAACCCCTGGCAGGAGCTTACCAACTCAAGTCTCAAGAGATCACAACCTGTCAGACAATATGATATAAACCTCATGAGAACCAGAGTGGAAGACCCAGGTAGGCTATGCCCAGACTCCTCACTTTCAGAACCCGTGACAAAGTGTATGGGTGTTGCTCAAAACTGCTACATTTGTGGAAATTCTTATGCAGCAATAGAAGACAAATGCAAGTACATAGAGATGTCTGTCAAAACCTTAATATTTGGTTTAAAATGTCATTTGCCAGGATGCTTACTATTAATCACTAAGCAAAACCATTCACAAATCACAAGAGAATACCATAAGCCAAAGACTCTATTTAATCCATTTCTGCACACTTGTAATAAAATAAAGGAGAATAAGAAAATGAAAGAAAAGACAGGAAGCCTGGAGCCTCTTCTCTTCTTTGGGTCGATCAGGAGCTCAGATCAGAATTTCCAACCCAATGCAATTGTCTTTTTTATTATGTGTTATTATTTTAATTGTTTGAATCAGAGTAGTTAACATTTCCATTGTTATAAACATCCTTTTGTTTTGTTTTGTTTCCTTTTGTCATACCAGGGATCAAACCCAGAGCCTTGTGCATGCTAGGCAAGTGCTCTATCACTAAGCCACACACACAGCCTTTAAAATATTTTCTTGATTAACACATAATAATTGTACCTATTAGTGGGGTACGGCATGACATTTCAATCCATGTATATAATATGTATTGACCAAATCAGAGTAACTCTTTCCATTTCCTTATATTAATTTGTGTCGGGAGGCTTTGAACTTCTAATTGTTCATGAAATACAGAATAGAATTGTGAATGTAGTTACCCACCATGTTGGTGAACACTAGAACTTATTCAATCTCTCTCTATTTAGCATCCATTATCGAACCTCCCTCTGTCTCCTATACCCCCAACTCTTCCCAGCCTCTAATTTTTACTATTATACATGTCATCAGCCTTTTCACTGCTGTGACCAAAAAACCTGACAAGAACAATTTTAGAGGAGGAAAAGTTTATTTGGGGGCTCACAGTTTCAGTCTCAGTTCATAGACAGCCAGCTCCATTCCTCAGGGCTCAAGGTGAGGCAGGACATCATGGCAGAAGAGTGTGGTGGAGGGAAACAGCTCACATGATGACCAGGAAGCAAAAAGAGACTCCACTCATTAGATACAAAATATATACCCCAAACCACACTCCCAAAGCCCACCTCTTCCAGCCTTGCTCTACCTATCTTCAGTTACCATTCAGTTAATCTCATCAGGGGATTACTTCACTGATTGAGTTAAGGCTTTCATAACCCCAATCATTTCTCCTCTAAACCTTCTTGCATTGTCTCACACGTGAGCTTTTGGGGGACTCCTCACATCCAAGCCATACAATGCATTCAGAACGACCATTTAAAACTGTCACATATAAAAGAGACCATGCAGTATTTTTCTGTATCTGATTTATTTCACATAACATAATGTTCTTTGGGCCTATCCATTTTGCTAGAAACTGCAGGGTATTGTTCTTTTTATAGTTGAATAATATTCCATTTTGTATATACATCACATTTGCTTTCTGTGCATCTGTTGATAAGCAGCTAGGTGCATTCAATTAGCGAAGTCACAATGGAGAACAACATGGAGGTTTCTCAAAAAATGAAAAAGGGATCAACCATATGATCCAGCTATTCCTCTTTTGGGTACATATCCAAAGGAAATGATATCAGCATGCCAAAAAGACGCAGGCACATCCAGTTCTCTTTCCTACTTCAGTGGACTGCCTTCTAATTTAAATTTAAATTCAAGCAAAAGTTGAATATCCCATGTATATCTTCAGCTATTATGATAAATATTCAAACTGCCTTTCACACTCACCTATAGGATATAAAAAGAAAGAATAATGAGGAGAAAATAATAGGGAACAGCATGCTCAGAATCCCCGTGGGCATGTCTCCTGACTAAACTGTGTGAGGAGTTTCCTGTAGCACTCTTTCTGACTTGAGAGTCTGGAAAGACTATCCAAAGCTAACCATGGGTACAAAAGTCAAACTTCTGCAGGACTGTGCATTTGGGACTGGAAACAGCTGGCTAACCTTTTCAGAGAAGACAATGTTGTCAATGGGCAACAGGGAAGACAAGCATGCGAGCTGAGGAAGCCATGGAGAGTACAGAACTACAGAAGAAGATGTCATGTGGTAGAAACTGCCAATCATTGAGTGCAACAAGAGAGCAAGACGCCTGGGAAGTGGTGACTAGGAATAGCAGAGAATAACCGTGACAATAATGGTGGCACCAAAGTAGTCATGGATGCATGCTGCTGAGGGGGTGACCAGACACCAGGGCACCTCAAGTGACCACCAGGTCATCCATTACTTTTGTGACATCTCCATTGATTCTAAACGCAACCTTCCCTCACTTGAGAGTATCTCTCTCCCTGACCCTCATAACATACTGCCCAGTGTTGAAATAAAATCATGGTCCCTAGAGCTAGGCTGCCTGGGTTTTCATCCAAGCTCCATCAGTTCCAGACCATGTGACCTGGGGCGAGTTACCTGTTTTCTTTGTCTGTGAAATGGAGATATTATAAGTACCTACCTTGTAGGATTACTGTGAGGATTAAATTAATCAATGGTTGTAAAGAACTTAGGGCATTATTTGACACATAGAAGTGGAATTTGATTATTTGTTGAGTGAATAAATTTTTGGGGATGGGAGTTCTCTCTCCCTAACCCCCAACACTCCTCTAGTGTGAAGGGACAGCAATCAGTGTAAGATTTCTGCCATTTCCACCTCTTTATCATTCCATCCTTCACCCAGTCCTCAAGGATATGGAATGATTTGTCTGATTGAAGAATATGTCAGAATAGGTTTCAGCTTAAGTGACAAGAGGATGAAAATAATAGTAGCTTAAACAAGATAAAGGCCACTTCTCTCTCATATAAAACAAATCCTGGGTAAGTGGTCCAGGGATAGAATGATGTCTCCAGGGCCTCAGGATCCTTCCAGTTTGTTTGCCATTCTCAAAATTCAGTTTCCATTCCAAGGTCCTGCTTATCATTCTTGTCCTAAGTAAGGAGGAAACCGGAGGAGAACTCAGACCTTCTTTCTTCCTAGAATTTGGGCACAGTTCCTATCACCTGAAACCAAAACCCGTTGCCATGTCTGACTGCAGGAGAGACTGGGGAATGCAGTGCTGGTTCTGAGGAACCACTATGCCCCACCAAAAGAGGGGTGGCTTATTCCCAAAGAAGAAGGAGGTTGGAAGAGATTTGAGGGGATCATTGGCAGTTTGTGAGGAGAAACTGAGTGTGTTGAATTCATCCTCTTGCTAGGAGAAAGGCTCATCTTAACCTAGCAGGGCTGGGTAACTGTCTGTCTAATTCTAGGGCTCAGTGCTAGGAAGCTGACTTGGCCACAGATAAAAACCATATTCTCCAATATCATCTTTAACACCCGAAACGAGGATATATTTATCTCCATCTGCTGAACAGTTTTGTCTTATTTTCAATCATTTCAGAACCCAGGTGAAGAAAAAGGGCGGCCTTATGGAAAGCCTTCAAGCTTCCCAAGGTCTCTCAATAAAGAAAAGACCTGCACAAAACCTGGAATGTGTGAGGCACACAGAATTGTGCAGAATTGTACAGAATTCCCCACCCTCTGAGCCATGTCAGAGAGTCAGCCCAGGGTGTGTTGAAATGCAGGGCTGCATTTCAATTACTGTACTTTCAGAATCCAAAAATCTATTTGGTAGCTAAATATATCTGGATGTAATATTTTAAACAATGCCATTTCATATCTTCCAGTCTGGAACAGTTTTATACTGAGTAGGATCCAGGGCCTTAGTGTTTATCCTTTAGCAGAGTAAAGGGTTTGGTTATTTTTTTTTTAAATCTAAACTATTCTCTAACATGTACTGGCGTAACATTTAGAAAGTGTCCATTTTTAGCAAAATCACAGCTGTGTGACTGTAGCATATTGGTGTGGAGGAGGGTTACATTTCAACTTGCTATAGTGGAAAGTATGAAAATCACTGACTCTTAGGGCTGGGAAAAACTTAGGAAATTATTGGGCCAGTCCCTCCTATTGTGGATGAAAAAACAAGCCCAGAGAGGGAAAGTGGCATGTCCCTGGTTACTCAGGCTAAAAAGTTACAGAATCGCTGGAGAGTCCAGGAAGTGCCAGTCCAATATATTTTTCAACAAGGCAGTATACAAAATTCTACTCTCTCCATCCTCCACTTTCCCCACAGTCAAGAAAATTAACTCTTCCCTCTATAAAATGAGAAGAATAATGCCTACCTCCGTGGGCTGTTCAGAATTAAATTAAGCAACTATGCTAATATTCTAACATAATCAGCATAAATGTACCTCAAGCAAGTAAGTGCTCATTCATCATTTTAATAAAAAGAGGAATCCACATAAAAGGTAAAATTGTAAAGCATTAAGAGAATGCAATATAATCATTCTGTCCCTTGCCCGTTCATTCATCCATTCTATCAAGAGCAAAGGAGCAGTTATTGAACTGCTCTGTGGAAAGGGCAGTGCTGAGCTCAACAGGTGAACAGATAGCTGAACGACTACATGATATATCAAGGACAAGAGTGGAGCAGGCAAGTGCAAACATGGGGTAGTGTGGAATGACCAGTTGATTTTCTTGGTTTGGGGAGGGGAATGGCAGGCAAATAAAGACTTCCTGGTGGAAATGACTTAGAAGTTTAGCTTTTCAAGTCAACTAGAAATTTGTTTGGTGGAAGAGCATGCCTATAAGAGGGAATATCATGTGCAAGGACATAGCAGCAAGAAAGCTGACCTGGAGAGCAGTTAGAGCATAAGGCATGAAGTGGACCAGTAAGAGGCAAGCTGGGCAGAGGCTGAAACATGAAGGCCATTCAGATCACACTGGGAGCTGAAACTATCTGCAGGTGGCAGGGAGCTTGCTGAATGCTTTTCAGCAAAGAGAGGTATGGCCAGACCACCTTTGGTGTAGTTGAGAGAAAGGGGCAAATTTGATCAGGGTTCGATGAAGCTGAGACTGCAGGATGTCCATCTGAATCCAATCTCCCTTCTTATATAGGGATGGAATTTCTACCTGGACACTAGGGGGCCCAGAATGAAGTACCCCCTTCACTGACGTACATGCCTTTGTCCTAGCCACACACATTGATGTGAGGCTGTGTGACTAATCCTGCCCATTGGGATGGAAGTTTAAATTATGTGTGGAACCTGAGTTCCACAGGCCCATGATGGTGAGCCCATCACAGCAGCCCATCGTGTTGGAGCAGGATAGAAGCAACGTGAGCCCCTGAGCAGAAGGGACCCAACCAACATGGATCATCACATGACAGAGAAAATCACATCTAACTTGAGTTGTGAACCATTAGAACTTTGGATCTCTGTCTCCCCCAGTCAAACCTACATTAACCTAAACCTAAAAGTCCAAGAGGCTGTTTAGATGAAAGGAGATGGTGTGAGGCAGGGGCAGAGGAAGCAAAGGAAGATAATGAATTTGAGAAAATTTGCTGGAGTGTTGAAAACATGACAGAGGAAAGTGTCAATTGCACCCCAACTGCCTTTGTCCAATCACTGAGTGGATGGATGGAGATGTCATCAAAGATTAAAGAGGACAGAGAATAAGTTAAATTACTTCCAAAGATTTTAAAGGAGTTAGAAGCTTTCTGGGAAAGATGTATTTTCAGTTCATGTGTTAATTCATCCAAAAAACTTGTACTGGATTGGTACTGTGTATAAGAAACAAAGGATTAAAAAAAATACAATAACCAAATGGTTTATTGGCATTTTCAGTTATTACGTTGTAACAAAGGATTTTTATTTGTTTTTTTGTTGTTTTATTTTGTTTGTTTTTTATTTTTACAGACTGCATTTTGACTCATTGTACACAAATGGGGTACAACTTTTCATTTCTATGGTTGGCATTTGCAGATAAATGGATGGAATTGGAGAATATCATGCTAAGTGAAATAAGCCAAGCCCCCAAAAACCAAAGGTTGAATGTTTTCTCTGATAAGTGGATGATGATACATAATGGGGATGGTGGGGTGGGGTGTGAGAGAAGAATTTAGGAACTTTGGATTACATAGAGGGAAATGAGAGGGAGGAAGGGGCAGGGGTATGAAAAATGGTGGACTGAGACAGACATCATTACTCTAGTACATGTATGATTACACGAATGGTATGAATCTACATCACGCACAACAAAGGATTTTTATAATCCTGTGTTGCATTAGACACAGTGTAGATTTTTAATTTTTTTAAGATGGGCATTTCCATTGTAAAGGTAGTAGAATAGAAGACGACAGATGTACAGATGTGTTGGACCCTCTCTGCCTCTTGCACTGTGAAGAGAAGACCATCCATCATCTGGTTTAGGGTTGCTTCAGGTTTACAAGAGCAGCCAGCCCAGCCAAGGGAAGTGTGTGAGGCACATTCTTAGCTTTAAGATTCATTAAGAGTCCACTCATTTGTGGTTGAGGTGGTGTGAGAAACCAAAGGTCCCTTAAGGGAAAATAATTCCACACAGCCCCTAATGTGGTTGCACTGTGATCCTAAGTATCCTTAGGAAATTTATTCTAAATAAAATGATCAGGACCAAAAAAAGGATATGCACATTCTATACGTTTCAAAACAGAGCTCCATTTGAATCATCTTTGTGTGTTTTCACGGTAGACTTTCTTTTTACACTATTTATCCTCCTCCTCCAGCAGTTTAAGCAATCACCCACACGATGTTGTGGACTTCCTGAGCAGAATAACTTTTGTCATATTCATTAAAAATTCAAAGTATATATATATATATATAAATCATGAGAGTCATTTAACATTCATGTTGGCATCCATAAGTGTGAGGCTGCCTCAAACATATCCTAAAATAGGTTTCTTAAACATAAAATGTGCATGGAGGAAAAATCAAATCCATTTATTTATTCTAAGTTTCTCAGCGGTACTCCTAAGGAGGTCAATGAAGGAATTCCCAACTAAACCAGAAGAAAAGTGTTGGTTTAACTAACTGGCATTCAGTGTGGTTCAATGGGTTATTTATTAAACACCTACTATGTGCCACATCCTGTTCAAGATATACAGGGAGGCAGAAGCAAGATATAATGTTTCTCTGACACAGATACAAGCAATGAATCCTAAGAGACCGAAGAGAGGGACAAGTTCCTGATGAATTTGGGGGAATCAGAAAAAAATACTTCCTAAAAATTCCATTTGGATTTTGGAAAGGAGGAAGGGCTAGATCTGCCGAGAAGCAGGTGGGACATTGCAGCAAAGCAGACTAGTTGTCATGGGTGTTGGAAAAATGGTCCGAAGCCCAGTGGGAGTAGGCTTACAGATGTGACAGAAGTGTATCCCCATGAAATTCCTCTGTTGAAATCCAAACCTCAGTGTCTCATAATGTGACTGATTTATGGATAGTGCCCTTTAAAGGGATAATTAATATTAAACAAGGTCTTTGGGGTGAGCCTCAATCCAGCATGACTGGTATTCTTTCGAAAAGAGGAGGACATGCACAGCAGAAGACTACGTGAAGACAATTTACCAGCCAAGGAGAAGAAATGACCCTGCCCACACCTAGATTCCAGATTTCTTGCCTCCACAGTTTTAAGAAAATAAATTTCTGTTGCTCCAACCACCCTGTCTACCCTACTTTGTGATAGCAGTCTGGAACACTATGGCCAACTATGACTTTATAGAGGACTGTCAAGGACACCATTGCTAAGCCTCACATTAGCCTGCAAGGCACATATTATTTATTGTCTATGTGTAAGGAAACTGAGGCTCACAGAGGACACACAACTTGCTCAAAGTGACATATCTACAAAGAGTAGAGAGATAGAGAACTGAGACCATATTTTTCTCTTTTTTTTTTCTCGTAATGATATTTCATGGGCATGTCTCATATTACTAAAAATCTGAATTTGGCAAAATAGGTCTGCCTAACTCAACTTGGAGTAAATCGCCTAGGTAATCTATACATATTTGCCAAAAACATCTTGAAAAATAAAGATGAACCATGCCATATTAAGGAATCTAGCACTCATCCAAAAAGTCCAAACACTGTAACTCATAAGCATGCAACTGGCACATCTAGGATGTTGGAGAGGCCATCCTAGCTGAGGTGGAAACCCTGGGGAGGATTTCATCATCTTCCTGGACCCAGCTGGAAGGATGATCCTCCCCTAGCATTGCATCTGCTGGAGTAAAGGGAGTGACAGGGATGGTGCTTATCCCATGGTGTACTGAAGAGCAGGAAGAACTAACATGTTCACAGCGACACATGGAAAATAATAGTAATGGCTTCTATAATTTGGAGGTTAAAAGTAGTTCCAGTCTTGTTTTTTACGTGGAAATTACCCACTTGATTGGTTGATTGGTTACCAGGGATTGAACCTAAAGGTACTTAACCACTGAGTCACATCCCCAGCCCTTTTTTATATTTTACTTTGAGACAAGGTCTTGCTAAGTTGTTTAGGGCCTTGTTAAGTTGCTGAGGCTGACTTTGAACTTGGGATCCTCCTGCCTCAGTCTCCTGAGTCTCTGGGTTTACAGGCATGCATCACCATGCCTGGCCTACTTTATTCCTTCTGACCATTTTCAGGATGACATGGATGATTATTTTAAGACCATAAATATATATACAGTGAAATTCATGGAAGAACAGTGTCACTCAAGGAGAAAGAATATATGATCTATTCATTATCTTCTTGAAGTTTATCATTAAACTTAAAAAAAAAACCTTAGAAGTAGAAAGCTTAAAAATAAGCTTAGAGTAGCCTCCAATTTTAAAAAAGACCTAATAAGAGTCTGTGTGATTTAATACTTTGTAAATTTTGAAGCACTGCAACAGGTTATGGGGTTATTACTGTTGCACATTGAATAAATACCGAGCATTTTCTGTGTCGGGCACTATTTTGTGATTATTAATGATAAATGTAGCAGGGCTCATACTGCATACCTGTAATCCCACTTACTCTGAAGATTAAGGCAAGGGGACTGCAAGTTCAAGGCCAACCTTGGCAACTCAGCAAGACCCTGTCAGGATAAAAGAGCGCGGCTGGGTTCAATCTCCAGTAATAATGATAATAATAATATAGCATGTAAATTTGCATGGTGGAGTTCACCTGAGTTAACTAGCAAACCTATAATAAAAGGTTAACTCAAGAAGACCAGAAGTTGCCTTCCCTAACCCTGCCACAAACATTTTGAATAGCACTGCAGCTTAAGCACACAAGTGGACAGAGCACAGGTTTAAACCAAGGCCCTGAGATTGGAATTCCACCATTTATTAGTTATTCGACCCAAGTTGAGTCATGAAAATGTCAATGACAATATACCTTGAAGGGCTCCTAAGAGGTGTCATGTTAATGTATGTAAAATACCTGGCCCACAGTCAGGGCGCTGTAAGTGGAAACTTTTATTATTCGTGAGAATTATTATTAGTTTCTTTGTACTACAAACTGGATGGCCTACGGGAACAGACATTTCTTTCTCACAGTTCTGGAGGGCAAAATCAAGTTGTTGAGTCTTCCCGGGAGGCCTGAGGGAGAATCTATTCCATGCCTCTTCTAGCTCTGGTGTTGGCTCCAACCCTTGGTGTCCCTTGGCTTATCACTCTCTGCCTCCATCTTCTCATGGCATTCTTTATCTCTGTGACTTCATACGGCCATCTTCCCTCTGTGTCTCTCTCTTTTTCTTGTAAGAACACCTCCCATAGTGGATTAAGGGCTTACCCTACCCCAATATGGCTTCCTGTTAACTAATCATATCTGCAACAACACTATATCCAAAAAGGTCACAAGTCTGAGGTACTGGGAGTTGTCACTTGAACTTATCTTTATTTGGGAATTGGGGGAGGGGTGTGACTCAAGCCACAACAGGGACTGATGTCTCCATTCTCATCCCAGTCTATCACAAACCAGCCAAGTGACCTTGAATGAGGTACTGACTCCAATCCTCAGAGTCTTTGCTTATAAATGGAGATAATAATACCTCCTCAAAGCATTGTCCTGAGATTCAAAGGGGGCTTTAAGGGAAATGCTTTGTAAATGACAGAACATTGTCTGCTCTCTTGAACCATCTAAGATACAGCACAATTTCTTGCTTGCCTTTAACAATCCCAAATAAGACATTTTATTAATCATTTGTTCTCTTAACTGAACGAACTAAACTATGCCTGCAAATGATTGGGCCCCGGCAATTGAGTTAACTGACAATTTCCATGTGAGTCAGAACGTTAATGTAATGCAATGCGACAGCTTTTTCCTGAAACACATTCTTGAAATTTGATTATTCTGAGTAAGAAAATATTCATAGGAGGCTCATCAGGACTGCACAAGGTCTGTTTAGTCTCTGTATGTAAATATTGAGCTTCCAGAATAAGGGCCTGGAGAGCAGCCAGCTTGCCATCAATCATCCTTCCAGGGTTCCAAAATGAGCAGAGCTGAGATGTACCTGGTTCTGTAATCTTCCTCTGTGGAATTAGTCTATGAATAATAAAATCTGCTATTAGTCAAAAATTGGTGGAGATAGTCTATTTTGACTCCAAGGAATCAATTTAAAAGGAAATAGGCCCCTGACACTTTCGTAGACCAGATACAGGAGGGCATTCAAAATAGCCTTCACTCAGATTCTTCATTCCCCTGGTAATTATTAGATATTGACATTGTGTGTCCTTTTAGAAATGACTTTTTAAAATAGTACTTGGGATTTTGTTCATTCTTATTCAGGTTCTGAACTAGAAATCTATTTGCATATGCTGCTTCCCATCGTAAAATACCACCCAGCCCAGACCCCATCCCTGAGAGCCTCCAACCAACCCACACACCACGAAGAACATTCAGTACCATAAAGATTCAGCCAGAGTGTTCCCCAGTCTGAAATGACATTGATCCCAATGAGGGAAACATGAAGAAGTGATTTCAAAGAATGGATCTCACTGAATGACAAGGATGGACACTACTCCCACCCCAACTCTTTTTAAAATTAACATATAATAACTGTACATGGTTACAGGGTGAAGTACAACATTTCAATGCATGTTACAAGGTGTAATGATCACCTCAGGGTAATTGGAATACTCATCACTTCATGTGTCATTTTTTTTGTTTTCTTTGTTTTGTTCTCCATTTTGAAATCTTCTCTACTAGCTATTTTGAAATATGCAATTAAAGTGGCCCATTTATTGATTGGGTTCTTTGTATTTTTGGTGTAAAGTTTTGTAAGTTCTTTATAAATTTTGGAGATCAGTACTCTATCTGAAGTGCATGTGGAAAAGATTTTCTCCCACTCTGTAACTCTTTTCACATTATTGATTGTATCCTTTGCTGAGAAAAAGCTTTTTAGTTTGAATTCATCCCATTTATTGATTCTTGCATTGATTTCTTGTGCTCTGGGGATCTTGTTAAGGAAGTCTAATCCTAAGCCTACAAGACGAAGATTCAGGCCTACTTTGTCTTCTATTTGGTGCAGGATCTCTGGTCTAATTCCTAAGTCCTTGATCCATTTTGAGTTGAGTTTTGTGCAGGGTGAGAGATAGAGGCTTAATTACATTTTACTACATATGGATTTCCAGTTTTCCCAACACCATTTGTTCAACAGGCTATCTATTCTCCATTGTATATTTTTGGCTCCTTTGTCTAGTATGAGGTAACTGTATTTTTGTGGGTTTGTTTCTGTGTCTTCTGTACCATTGATCTGCCTGTCTATCTTGGTGCCAATACCATGCATGTTTTTGTTACTATTGCTCTGTAGTACAGTTTAAGGTCTGGTATTGTGATACCTCCTGCTTCGCTCTTTCTGTTCAGGATTGTTTTGGCTATTCAAGGTCTCTTATTCTTCCAGATGAAGTTCATGATTGCTTTCTCTATTTCTATGAGGAATGTCATTGGAATTTTAATTGGAATTGCATTGAATCTGTATAGCGCCTTTGACAGAATGGCCATTTTGACAATATCAATTCTGCCTATCCAAGAATATGGGAGAACTTTCCATCTTCTAAGGTTTTCTTCAATTTCTTTCTTTAGTGTTCTGTAGTTTTCATTGTAGAGGTCTTTCACCTGGACAGACACTTTATAGAAGATGTACAGGCAATTAATAAATATATGAAAAAGTGTTCAACATCTTTAGTAATTAGAGAAATGCAAATTAAAAGAACTCTAAGATTTCATCTTACTCCAATTAGAATGGCTATTATCAAGAACACAAACAATAATAGATGTTGATGTGGCTATGGGAAAAAAAGGCACACTTTTTCATTGCTGGTGGAGTTGCAAATTGGTGCAGCCACTCAGGAAAGCAGTGTGGAGATTCCTCAGAAAACTTGGAATGGATCCACCTTTTGACCCAGTTATCACACTCCTCAGTTTATACCCAAACGACTTAAAATTAGCATACTACAGTAACGCAGCCACATCAATGTTTATAGCAGCTCAATTCAGCTAGCTCAATAGCTAGATTGTGGAACCAACCTAGATGCCCTTCAACAGATGAATGGATAAAGAAACTGCAGTATATATACACAGTGGAATACTATTCAGCCATAAGGAGGAATATTATGGCATTTGCAGATAAATGGATGGAATTGGAGAATATCATGCTAAGTGAAATAAGCCAATCCCAAAACACCAAACACTGAATGTTTTCCCTGATAAGTGGATGATGATATATAATTGGGTTGGGGGGAAGGGGGATGAGAGAAGAATGGAGGAACTTTAGGTTATGTAGACGGAAATGAGAGGGAGGAGGGGTGGGGGTATGAAAAATGGTGGAATGAGACAGACATCATTACCCTATGTACATGTATGATGACATGAATGGTGTGAATCTACATCAAGCACAACCATAGAAATGAAAATTTGTGCCCCATTTTGTACAATGAATCAAAATGCAGTCTGTAAAAATAAAAAATAAAATAAAATAAAATAAAAATAAATATGCAATTAAATGTCAACCATGAGGTAATAATGTCTATTTCACTCTACCATCCAGATATTATTACCTCTGGTAACAGAAGTCAGGGACTTGCAGAATAGGAAGTACCCAGCACCTCATCACTGGCCTGGAACTCGAGGGGAGCCCGTGATGGAGAAGGCAGGTGACCTCTAGAAGCAGCGAACAGCTACCTTCTGACATCCTGGGAGTAAACAGGGGCCTCAGCTCTACAAGGGCAAGACACTGAATTTTGCTAAGGACAGAAATGAGCCTGGAAGAGGTCGCTGAGCAGATGAGAACATAACCAGGCACCTCCTTGCAACTTGAATGGAGCACACTGCTGCTCCACGCCAGAAGACCGACCTAGATAGCTGCCAGTGAAGCAAATGTTTTTAAACAATTTTTTATTAGTGCATTATAATTATACATGATAGTGGGGTTCATTTTGTTATATTCGTACATGCACATAACATAATTTGATCAATTTTGTTCCTTCATACCTCCCCTTTGCTTCCCCTTCTCCATTCCCTGGTCTCCTTCTACTCTACTCTTCTTCCTTCTATTTTTGAGATTTCTGCTCCCCCCCCCTTTTCTCTCTAGATTCCACATATAAAAGAAAATATACAACCCTTGACTTCCTGAGTCTGGCTCATATCACTCAACATAATGTTCTCAAGTTCAATCCCACAAATAAGTATTTAAAAAACAGCTTTATTGATGCACACTACATTTACTATCAAATTCACCAGTTTAATGTGTGCAATTCAGTGGTTTTCAGTATATACCCAGATATGTGCAACCATCACCACATCTACTTTCAGAATATCATTTCACCCCCAAAATGAATTTCATATCTTCTAGCAGTGACTCCTCATTCTTCCTGCCCTGGGTCCCTGAAAGCCACTAGGCCAGATTCTGTTTCCCTGGACTTGCATCTTCTGGGCCTTCTGCATACGTGGAATCATACAGTAATGCGACCCTTTGCATTTTGCTGCCTATGCTCAGCACAGTGCTTTCAGAATTCACCCATGTTGCCCTGGTATCAGGGTTTCGTTCCTTTTATCATTGAATAGCATTCCATTGTACAAACACATCACATTTTGTTCATCCATGTGTCAGTTAATGGACATTCATTGTTTTTCATTTTTTTAGCTGTTATAAATAATGCTGTTCTTAACATTTGTATACAGGCTTTTCTGTGGTAATAAGTTTTGAGTCTCTTGAATATACACCTTGAGTGGAATCACTGGATCAAAGGGTAACTCTGTTTACCTTTCTTTAATATATGTATACCGGGTCTCACTACGTTGCCCAGGCTGGTCTCAAACTTCTAGACTCCAGAGGTCCTCCTGCCTCAGCCTCCTGAATTGCTGGAACTACAGGCATGCACCACCTCACCCTGCTTATGTTTAGCCATTTCGACAGCACCATTTTACAATTACCTTAACAATGCATGAGGGCTCCAATTTCCCAACATCCTTGCCAATACTTGTCCATGTCTGCCTTCAGTATTTTAGACATCCTGGTGGGTGTGAAATGACTTCTCATTAAGGTCTTCAATTTACATTTTCCTCATGACTTTCCTCATGACTAACGATGTTGAGCATCTTTTACTGTGCTTATTGTCCATTTATGTATCTTTTTTTAGACAAATGTTCTGCTCTAATACTTTGCCTAGCTTTCAATTGGGTAGTTGTCTTTTTAATTGGGCAGTTGTGGGACATCTTCATATATTTGAGAGTAACCCCTAATCAGAAATACAATTTGAAAATATTTTCTTCCATTCTGTGGGTTATCTTTTCACTTTCTTAATAGTGTGATTGAGGCACAAAAACTTATTATTTCCTCAAAGTACAATTTATCTAAGTTTTTCTTTTGCTATTGTGCTTTTTGTGTCATGCATAAGTATTTCCTAGTCTAAGATCACAAAGATAGATACCCATTTCCTTCTAAGCTGTTATACTTCAGTCTTTGGTCCATTTTAACTTAACTTTTGCATATGGCGTGAGGTAGGGGTCCAACTTTATTGTTTTGCATGTGGATAGTTGTCCCATCAACATTGGTTTGACTATTCATTGCTTCATTGAATTGTCTTGGCTCCCATGTCGCAATCAGTTGACTGAAAATGTAACAGTCTATTTCTGGACTCTCAGTTCTATTCAATTAATATATGCCTATCTTATGTCCATATCACACAGTCTCAATTACAATAGCTTTGTAGTAAGTTTTTAATTCATGAAGGTGAGTCCCTCTTGGTTCTTTGTTTTCAAATTTCTTTTAGTTATTCTGGGTCCCCGACATAGCCACATGAACTTTAGAATGAGTTTGTCAAATTCAGAAAGGTGAGAGGGGGGTGTTGGGGCTGTATGAAACCTGCAGAAAACGTTGGAGGGGATTACACCTCAACAATCTTCCAAATCATGAGAACTTAATATCTTAACAATTATTTAGGTCTTCTTTCATGTCTCCCAATAATGTTGTATAGTTTTCAGTATAAATAGTTTGCACTTCACTATAGACTAAATGTTTATTCACCCCCAAACTTCGTAAGTTGACATCCTTGCCCTCAAGGTGATGATGTAAGGAAGTGGGAGCTCTGGGAGATGATTAGGTCATGGGGGTAGCCTCCTCATGACTGGGGGTAGTGCCATCCTAAAAACAGCCCAAGCAAGATTTCTTACTCCTTCCTTCATATGACATTGGAGTAAGAAGACAGCTGTCCATGAGGAGGCAGTTCCTTGCTAGACACCAAAACTTCTGGCTCCCACATCTTGGACTTCTCAGCCTCCAGAAGAGTGAGAAATAAATTTCTGTTGTTTATAAGCTGCCCCATCTGTGGTATTTCTTTGCAGCAGAGCAGAAGGACTAAGACACACTCATTTCGTTAAATTTATTTCTAAGCATTTCATCTTTTTAATGCTACTGTAAACAGAATTATGCTTCTAATTTCATTTTTAGATTGTTTATTGCTGGTGTATAGAAATGAAATTGACGTTGTGTATACACCTTGCATCCCACAATCCTACTGCACTCATTAAATGGCACTAATAGTCTTATTTTTATTTTTGTTCTTGTTAGGATCTTCAATGCACAATATCATATCATCTACAAATAGGATAGTTTTACTTTTCTTTCCAACCTGTACATATTGTATTCTTTTCCTTGCCCCCAACATTATGAATAGAAGTAGTGAGAGTGTACCTCCTTGTTCCTGATCTTCAGGGGAAACCTCTCAGTCTTTCCCATTGCTTACTTAGCTGTGGGTTTTCCACGGAGGCCGTTTATCACATCGAAGAAGTTCCTGTCTTTCCTCCTTTTTGTGGAGTGTTTTGTCACTAAGGTTTTAGATTTTTTTTTATTGTATCTTTACATCTATTGAGAAGATCAGAAGATCATGTGGTTTCAGTTCTTAATGCAATTAATATTGTGTATCATATGAATTGATTTTGTATATTGAACCAACCTTACATTGTTGGAATGAATACTATTTGGTCTATTTGGTCACTTATACTACTTTTTTTTTGGTATTGGAGTTGAACCCAGAGCCTCCTAATCACTGAGCCACATCCCCAGCATTTTTTATATTTTATTTTGAGACAGAGTCTTGCTCGGTTGTTTAGGGTCTTGCTAAGTTGCTGAGGCTGGCTTTGAACTCACAATCCTTCTACCTCAGCCCCCCATGCCATGGGATTACAGTCATGTACCACCATAACCAGCACTATACTACCTATATTGCAGAATTCAGTAACATTTTCCTACTAATATTTGGATGAGGATTTTTATGCCTATATTTGTAAATCATATTGGTCTATAGTTTTATTTTATTTTATTTTATTTTGGGGGGGTACTAGGGATTGAACTCAAGGACACTCAACCCACTGAGTCACATTCCCAGCCCTATTTTGTATTTTATTTAGAGACAGGTTCTCTCTGAGTTGCTTAGTGCCTCACTTTTGCTGAGGCTAGTTTTGAACTCTTGATCCTCCTGCCTCAGCCTCCCTAGCTGCTGGGATTATGGGCCTGTGCCCAGCTATAGTTTTTGATGCTGTTTTTTATTTTGGTGTGAGGATAGTGCTGAACTTACAGAATGCTTTACAAAATTCTCCTTCTTCTTATGTTTTTTAGAAGAATTTGTGAAGAAATGGTATGAACGGTATGAAATTTTTTGGAAAAATTTACCATTCTGAGCTTGGCCTTTTCTAAGTGTATAGTTTGTAAATTTATTATTGTTGCTATTGTTATTTATTATTATTAATATAATCCCTTTAGTTGCTGTAAGGCTATGCAGACAGATAATCTATTTCAAATTGAATCAACTTCAGTAGTTTAGGTGTTTCTAGGAATTTGTCCATTTCATCTGAGCTTTCTTTCTTTCTTTTTTCTTTTTTGCTTTTGTGACAACTTTAACGAACCTGGAAAACATTACACTAAATAAAATAATCCAGACATAAAAAGAGAAATGTTACATAATTCACATTACAGGAGTCTTCTAACTTACACTAAACCATAGAAGAGGAGAATGGAATGGAGTCAGATGGGGAAAAGGGAGCTATTAGTTTAAGAGTATGGAGATTCAATTATTCAAGGCAAGTTTGTCCTAGAAATAAAACTGCACAACATAGTTAACAATACTATATTACATATTTAGGAAGTTGGTATGAAGTAGATCTCAAGTTAAAGTTCTTTATTTTTTTTTTAGTAAGTAAATTTTTTTAAAAATTTTAGTTCATTGTACACAAATGGAGTACAACTATCATTTTTCTGATTGTACACAAAATAGAATCATACAATTTGCCTATGCATACATTTACATAGGGTAAAGATGTTTGCCTCATTCTATTATCTTTTCTTCCCCACCCCCTCCCCACCCCTCATTTTCCTCTATACAATCCATCCCTTCTCCATTCTTCCCATTCCTCTCCCCACCCCCCGCTATGTGTCATCAACCACTTATAAGAGAAATCATACATTGCTAGTGGGGTTGCAAATTGGTGCAGCCACTCTGGAAAGCAGTGTGGAGATTACTCAGAAAACTTGGAATGGATCCACCATTTGACCCAGCTATCCCACTCCTTGGCCTATACCCAAAGAACTTAAAATCAGCAAGCTACAGTAACACAGCCACATCAATGTTTATAGTAGCCCAATTCACTATAGTTAGATTGTGGAACCACCCTAGATGCCCTTCAATAGATGAATGGATAAAGAAACTGTGGTATATATACACAATGGAATATTATTCAGCCATAAAGAATAATGAAATTATGACATTTGCAGGTAAATGGATGGAATTAGAGAAGATCATGTTAAGTGAAATAAGCCAATCCCAAAAAACCAAAGACCAAATGATTTCTCTTTTAAGTGGTTGAGCTATCTATTTTGTAGGGATATTGTCTATAGTACCCTCTCGTTGTTCTATTTTTGTAAATTCAATAACAATGTTTCCTTTTTCATTCCTAATTTTAGTAAATTTGAGTCTTCTTTTTTATTGGAAAGTTTAGCTAAATGTTTGTCAATTTTATTGATCTTTTCAAAGATTATGTATGTTAGTCAGCTTTCTGTTAGTATGACAAGATACCTGAGATAAATGAACTTCATAGGAAGAAAGGTTAATTTGGCTCATGGTTTGAGAGGTTTCAGTCCATGATCACTTGGCCATATCACTCTGGGCTTGTGGTGAGGCAGAACCATATGGCAGGGAGCACATGGTGGACCAAAGCTGCTTACCACATGGTCGCCAAAAATCAAAAAGAGGAGAGATGAGGTCCAGTAGCCCAATATCTTCCTCAAGAATATGCTCCAAATAGTCTACCTTCCTTCTAGTAGGCACCACCTCTTAAAAAAATTCTGCTACCACCCAGTAGCACCACAAGCCGGCAATGAATCCTTCAGCACATGGTCATTTCAGGAAATTTCAGATCCAAACTATAACATTCTGCCCTTGGCCCCCAAAGGCTTATTTTCATCTCACAATGCAAAGTGCATTTCCAAAACATCCAAAGTCTTAACAATTCTAGCCTTGCTCAAAAGCCCAAATTCAAAGTCTCCTCTAAAACTCAAGGCAAACTCTGATCTCTGAGTACTATAAAAATCAAAAAGAAAGTTACATGATTCCTATATATAATGGCACAGGATAAATACTTCCATTCCAAAAGGGAGGAATAAGGAAAGCACCAAAAGGAATAAGACCAAAAGTCAGAGCATCAGGTCAAACATTAAATCCTGTAGCTCTACATCTGGCATCTGGGTCACACAGACATGTTGTAGGCACTGAAGAACTTCAGCAGTTCCACCCCAATGACCTTGCCAGCTACAGCCCACATGGTCTTTTTCTTGTACTGGCTCTGCTCACTGCCTTCAGTTGTTCCATGGCAGGTGTTTCATGTTCCTGGCATCTCCAAATCCCTGGAGTGTCCATTTCATATTTGGTTTCACTCTTACAGCTTCATGTGTCACCCTTTCAGGAGCTATTTGAAGAAACTCTAACTCTCAAATACAAAGACTTGGTGGAAGCCCCCATTACCCCACAACTGTTGTATTTTGCATGCCTGCAAAACCAGTACCCCATGGTTGATACCAAGTCTATCACCATCAGAAGCACTACCCATGACTTTTTCAACCATGGCTGCAGTGATCTCTGAGTATCTAAATGATCAAACACAATAAACAAATCCCAGGGGAAAAATTCCTTGGATGAACCTGTGGAAGCAGAATATCCTAGAGCTCTCTTCTCTAAGCAGTCTTTCAAAAGAGTTTACACATTTACACCCTTGAACCTGTGATGGGTGGATTTTAATTCCTGAAATGCCTTCAGGACATCTGTTCTAGTGTTTGAGTGCAAAGTATTGGCCTTTTTAAAATGGTTTTGATCTCTTTAGCAATCATACCCTCTTGGACACAACTTTAAACTCACTCCTTTTCTGGCAAAATTGCGAGCTCTTCAAAATCTTTTAACTCTGCTTTTTGCTTCAAATTCCCAAATTCTACCTTGGAATTTTCTTTACCAGACAAATTATTCCATTACCTTTAAACTCAGCCTCACACATAATCTCAGGTGATGGACAAAATGTAGCCAAGTTCTTTGCCAGAGTGTGACATATATAGCCTCTAGTCCAATTCCCAATAGAGTCCTCCTTTCCTATGGAAACTTCATCAGCACCTCTACTCTCCACCTTCTTATCAGCATTAAGACTTTCTAAGTTCCCATGAGAATTGTGCATTAAGCTCTGTCAATAACATCCTGAACTTTTTGTAGCCTTCCTCTCCAAGCTTTTCCAAATTCTTCCCAAAATAGTATACAAAGGCTTCTGAACCACATGGTCAAATATAGTCACAGAAAGGACTCCACTTCTTGGTACCAATTTTCTGTGTTAACCAACTTTCTGTCACTGTGACAAAATACCTGAGATAAATAAACTTTAAAGGGATTAAAGTTTTATTTTGACTCATAGTTTCAGAAGTTTCAGTCCTTGATCACTTGGCCTTATTACTTTGGGCCCGTGGTGAGGCAGAACATCATGACAGAGAGCATGTGGTGGAGCAAAGCTGATTGCTTCATGGCATCCAGGAAGCCAGAGAAGGGTGGGGGGAAGGGACCAGGGTCCCAATATACCCTCAAGGGCATATGCTTAATGATCTTCTTCCCCAATTAAGCCCCACCGCCTACAGGTTCCGCTATCTCTCTATGTCTTCAATAGAAACCAAGCACATGACCTTTATGGGGAATTTCAGATCCAAATCATAAAACTCAACATTTAACTTGTTGATTTTCTCTATTGTTTTTCTCTTCTCTATCTTGCCGATTTTTTAAATCTAATCTTTCTTGTTTTCTCCCTTCTTCTTCCTTTGAGTTTAGCTTATCTTCTAGTTTCTTAAAAGTGAGAAATTAAGTTATGCATTCAACTATTTTTTATTAATTGGGCATTTACAGATAAAATTTTCCTCTAAAATCTGATTCAGCTGCATACTGTATGTTTTGGTATGTTGTATTTTCATTTTCTTCATCTCAAAGCATTTTATTTTTCCCCACGTTTTTTATTGGTGCATTACAGTTGTACATTCTGATGGGATTTGTTGATACATATTGTACATGCACACAATGTACATTGTAATAATATAATTTGGCCAATATCACTTCCCAGCACTTCAAAGTATTTTTAATGTCTCTGTTGATTTATTCTTTGACACATTTGTCATTTAGGAGTGTTTTGTTTAGATAGGGTTCTCATATTACTAACTTTCCAAATTTATTTGCAGTTTCATTTAAATGTAGCTGGAGAACAGACTTTCTATGATTTCAAGATTTTTAAATTTATTAAGGTAGTTTAGTGACCTATCTATGGTATCTCCTGGAGAATGTTCCATGTGTACTTGAGAAGAATATATATTTTGCTCTTGCCATGTGAAGTGTTTTGTATATGGCTCAAGGTCTAGTTGGTATAAAGTTCATCATTGTTGTAACCTATTATATCAGAGGCATTAAAATCTCCAGCTATTACTCTGCAAAAAAGTATTTTCCTCATCCATTCTGTCAATTCTACTTCCTATTTTTAGGGTTTTGTTATTAGGTATGTGTATTTATTGATTTTTAGATTAATTGACCCTTTCATCAATACATAATCTTTTCTCTTCTAATGATCTTTGACTTAAGATCTATTTTGCTGATATAACCAATCTTTTAGTTTCTGTGGGACGCCATCCTTATTTAGCAGAATCCGACTAGGTTGAGCCATGGGACACAGAGGCCTATGTCCCAGGAGGCATATGGCGCTGTGTGGGAGTGGTTCCCTGTCTCCTTCTGGAATTTTCCCCTTAAGAGAATGGCTCTCCTAACTCCACCCTATACTGTCCATCACAGAAGCAGCTCCTCCCAGTCCTGGGCCCTTTACCTGTCTGTCTATAAAAAAAAGAGAGTTGGGCGAGTTGTAAGAGGCCAGAGCTGGTATGACCAGACCAGTCATGACCCCTCTCATTTAAAAAGAGTATTGCCTCTTGTGTGTTTATTGAGTAGATAAGTTTTTTTGGGGGTAATTGAGTGACATACTGTCAACATCCTCCTCTGGCAGTTAACCCTTTTCTTATCCATGTGGGACATGGCAAACAGGACCCCCACAAGTTTCTATTTGCATAGAACGGAATATCTTTCCCATCCTTTCATGTTGACCTGTTCTTTTCTTTGGATCTAAAGTATTTCTCTTGTAGACATCAAATAGATGGATCATCTATCTATTCTGCTAATTTCAGGATTTTTATTAAAGTGTTTAATCCATTTGCATTTATCATCATTATTGATAAGGTAGAATTTACAGTTACCTCTTGTTTTCTATGTCTTAATTTTTTGTTCTTTTTTTCCTCTATAGTTTTCTAGTTCTATTTTTGTGTTAAATGGGTACCTTCTAATGTACCATTTTAGTTCCTTTGCCATACTTAGATAAATTTTCTTAGTAGTTGCCCTAATATTAATACTTAGTATCTTAATTTATAAGAACCTAGCTCAGAATCATACCAACTTGATTTTGTTAGTTTATAAAAATAATTTACTCCTGTACAGTTCCATTTCTTCATCTTTCTTTGTGCTATTATTGTAACACAAATTGTATCTTTATCTATTATATGTTCATTAACAGAGATTTATAATTATTGCTTTATTCAATAATGGGGGAAATATTATAAATAAAAATACATTTATAATGTCTTTCATATTTGCCTTGCAGTTACCTTTACTGGTGCTATTTATCCTTCATGTGTATTCCAGTTCCTGTCTGCTGTCCTTTCATTTCAGCCTGAATGACTCCCTTTAGCAAGTATTTTAGGGAGGGTTAATTAGCGTAGTGATACTCAGGCACCTTTTCCCAAGGGGACCTCTGTGTGTGTTGGAGTGCACCTTCACTGCTGAAAGACTTCATAACCCCAGCTTCATCCCATTTCCTGCTTAAGCAGAGATTCAAGGTCTCCAGAGGTGAGATGTTAGGACCTTCTCTGATCTTTCTAGGATAAGTGCACAGCCCTAATTTTCTGTATGTAGCCTCACAGATCTCCAGGAATATACTGGACCTTTTTAAAGCTCCCTATGGAAAAATCAGTCCCAAGATTTCCCTTCAAAGTTTTTTGGCAGCCAGCCCCTTGTTTGCCCAGCTGGGCTGCAGTGGTAAACAATTGTTTCTGAATATTTTAAATAGATGTCCTGTGGATTGGGTTTTTCTCACTGAGTGATCTCTGATTCATTCAGGATAAATTGAAGACATGCTCTATAAATGAGGTTTCCCCAAGCTGCCAGACAGGCTAAATAGTGACAATTCTCCAAGGATGGAATTTTTCTACAATTCTGTCCCCTCTGGTAAAGGCGAAGCTGCCATGTCCCTAGCCATAGTGGTTTTAAGTCTGTTGGTTTTCAAGGGTACTGTGGAACTTGGGAGCAGGAGATGGGACAAGGATGATCTTCAATGCCAAATTCTGTTTATACCATAATTCAGCTGTTATTCTTAAATTCTCCTCATATCATTGCAAGTGTTTGGTTAACATGTAGAATTCATGGAAGAGTTAACTTTGATGACTTTTGCCAATTTCCCATAGCTTTTATGAGGAAAAGAATTTTCAGAGGTGCTGACACTCATTCCAGAAGTATTTCTCCCTGGGTGATATTTTAGACTTTTGGGTTTGTGGTGACTTTTTATGTAACAATAGAAAACTATACATGCGTCAGGGTCAGAGACAGAATTGGATTTAGATGTGGATCAGAGGTTCAGAAATGTGAAGGGTCATTGTGTGTCTCCAGGGCAGTCTCTGGTTTGACTCCTTTGTGGTTTCATCTTTAGGAGAGCTCTCTTATGTCTTGATATGCTTGCAAGTCCCTCTACCCTACTCCTAGGAAAGGCTTTTCATGTTTTAGAAATACTTGATGGGGGGGGTGTCTCCATGAATCTTGCTTCCAAAATGTAAAGCAGTTCTTTTGTTCATTCAATCAGCAATGGGTGGGTGGCCAACCATACCAGCATGCCCAAGACTTTCCAGTTTTTAGCAATGGAAATTCTGTATTCCAGAAGACAGCAGAGTCCCTGAAAAACTGGGATAGTTGTTAAACCCTAGGATGGCTGAGGTCTGTGGTCTAGGGGTCAGAATGTTATTTCCATAAAAGGCTTTGTTTACTCTCGAAGTACACCAGACTCTGTGGTCCAGATGTCACTCTCGCAACTATTCAACTTTACTGTTATAGCACAAAAGGACCCATAGACAATGTATTTTAAAAAATGACTATTTCAATAAAACTTCATTGTAAAAAAAATGGAAATCTAAAATTATACCCTTGTGATTGGTAAACACATGTAAAGATGTTCAATATCATTTTCCATCAGAGAAATACAGATCAAACCACAATGAGACACTGCTTCACTCAGGAGAATGGCTATAATCCCCAAAAGATGATACAAGTGTTAAAGAGGTGAGGAAATTGGAATGCTCATATTTTACTGAATGAAATGTATATTAGTGGAACAACTTTGGAAAACAGAGTGTTTCTCACCCACAACCTGTGCGGGGAAGGAGCAGGTAACTGTTGGAGGTGTGGGCCGGCTGGAAATTAAAGCTAGGAAGTAATATTAAAAAATAAACACATGGGCTGGGAATATATAATAGCTCAGTTGGTAGAGTGCTTGCCTCACAGGCACAAGGCCCTGGGTTCAATCCCCCGCACTGCAAAACAAAACAAAACAAAAAAAGAAACAAACATACAAAAAAACCAGGAAATTAATTAAAGCAGGGGCTTTACGGCAAGGAGATGGGGGAAGAGAGCTGATGGGTCTGATCCTAACAAAGAGAAAAACCTGCACATGCTTTAGTTATAGTGGAACACACCAAAGGGATTCAGTAAGGAGCTTCTTCAGGAACACAGGTTGTTTGGAGATTAGCAGGTTATGCCCATCTCTGGGCAGCTGCATTTGCATCTAGGGCTGTGAGCAAAGGCAGGGTACCGACATGATCTGGGCTTTCTCAAACCCAGGAGTTCCCAGAAAAGCAGCCTCCCTGCCTTGAATGGCTCAAACAAACCCATAGTTCATACACGGCTTCCAACAATGTTGGACATAAAGTTACTGTTTAACCCAGCAATTCCACTCATAGGTATAAACAAGAGAAATGAAGACTTATATTCATGCAAAAATGTGTATGCAAATATTAATAGCCTTATTCATAACAGCCAAATATTGCAAACAACGTATTCTTCAATAGCTGGATAAACAAATGTGGCATATCTATGCCACAGAGTATCACTCAAACATACAAAAGAGCAAAGTGCTAGTTTATCTAATGACATAGATGAGTCTTATAAGCCTTGTGTTAAAGAAGCCAGACACAACAGGATACGTGTTGTAATATTCCTTTAACGAAACATCCAGAAAATGTGAATCTATGGAAACAAATCAGTGATTGGAAGTTAATAACTAAGTGATACAGTGTCTCTTTTGGGGGTGGTGAAAATGTTCTAAAATTGATTGTGGTGGTCATGGTGACACAGCTCTGTGACCACTGAATTGCACAGTTCTAAGTTTACCTGGGTGGATGGCATGGCTTATGAATCGTACCTCATAAAGCTATTTGAGAAACAGAATGTGGAAAGGATTTGCCTGCAGACTACAGTTTACCAAACTCTGGTCACGGGATGGAGGACAAGGAGGTCACTCTGTGTACTTTCATTGGCTATGTACTAAGGAGGGGAAAAGAGACCTAACGAAGGACACAGAAGCAACACATAGGTGTAAAAAGGCTTGAAAAAAACACAGGCCAATAAACACAAGTTGGCATTGTTCTGGTGTTCCCCTCTGCATATTGTGGGGCAGAGGCAGAGAGTCGCTATTCAGTTTCTAGATCCTGGCCATAAAGCTTCTTTTCCTCATCACCAGTTGGGACATCAGACAGCACACTGTTGGGAATAGCTTCTTCATCCAGTCTAGCAATCTCTAGCTTCTAACTGGAGTATGCTGGGGTTCCTCCTTCCTGGGCTGCAACCTGGAAACTCTATCTAGGCAGTAAACAGGGCCACCCCAGGGCACCTTTCCTTTGTCCCCTGTCCTCTCAGGTCGCAGTCCTGTGCAGCCTACATGCATTGTCATGAACCACTGTAGACATATTTTGTCTGTTTATTTTGTTGTTGCCTGAGAGGGTGAATTCAATTTCTGCCATCTCATCATGGCTAGAAGCAGAAGCCTAGTTTTGCTGTTTTTGAACTTTATAGAAATAGATCTATATGGTATCTATTCTTTGGCCTCTGACTTCCTGTGCCATACACATGACTACTAGCCAGGTTGTTTTAGGCAGCTTTGGTTCATTCATTTTCACTGCTGTTTCGATTTTACAGTTCAAAAATATTTATTGAGGGGCTGGGGTTGTGACTCAGTGGTAGAGTGCTAGCCCAGCACATGCAAGGCACCAGGTTCGATCCTCAGCACCACATGCAAATGCATAAATCAAATGAAGGTATTGTGTCCATCTACAACTAAAAAAAATTTTAAAAATATATGTATATTTATATTTGCTGATTTCTTACTATGTGTTCTAAGAACTGTGCCAAGTTTTAAGGACATGAGTTTTATAAGATAGACACAATTCACACCTTTGAGGAATGTGTGATCTAGGGCAGGATTTAATGAACTGCAGCCGACGGGCCAACACCAGCCTGCGATCAGTTCATTACATAGAGTTTTATTGGAACACAGCCATACCCATTCATCTGTGTATTACCTATGACTACTTTTGTGCTACAATGAAGGAGATGAGTCATTGTTACAGAAACCAAATGACCCACAAAGTCAAGGGTATTTACTGCCTGGCACTTTACAGGAAAATTTGCTGTCCATTGTCTAGTAAGTGACAGAAATAACTTCTTACTGTAACAGAGTACAGATGTGGACGAGATGGCTCAGAAAGAGTGAATGACTTACTTAAATTCTTCATAATTTGATCCTACATCTGTCCATTGGTGTGCTGGTAAATGTTTAACGACTGGTTCCCCTATAAAAATGATATGTTGTATCATTATTATAACTATGTATGCCACAACATATGAATAATCATAAAATATATAATATTCTTTTTAAACAGCTATAGCTATAGCAATATACTAAAAATATAGCTATAGCAATATACTGAAAGTCTCACTGTTCCTTTGGGTCTGGAGTAAGGCATTAGGGAGTGGCAATGGGGAATAATTGCTAGTGTGTATGACATGGGGTTTCTTTTTGGAGCATTGAAAATGTTCCAAAATTAGATTATTTTGGTGATATTTCCATAACTATGAATATACTGAAAAAAAAACAATTGAATATCTTTATGCAGGCACTCTCCTTTCTGTCTCCAAGAATTTGTCCATTTTAGATGTTTCACTCAAGTGTAATTAAACAATCAGTGGTCTTTGGGGACAGACAATATTCTTTATTGTGAATCCCATAGAAGAAATTGATCTTCACAAAATGCCTTCCTTGATCTTTGCTGAATCATTATATCCACAGCCAAGGCATGGTTACAACTGATGATTGAATGTAGCTCCAAACTGAACATTTGTTGAAAAACATTTATATCCCAAAGAAAAGAAAACAACAAAGATGTAGGTGAGAATTCACCTGTGATATGAGCAACTGCATTGCTGAATAGAATACTGAAAGTGTATCTTCTTAGTATGAACCATTTGAATGGAACAGCGACAAGCAACTCACTTTTGTTTATGAACATTTCTTCATCACTTTTTAAGATCAGTGACTATTCCTCAAAGACTTGTGAGCCATAAAGTCTGTGCTGCAAAATGTTCAGTCCTCCCCCTTGTAACAGGAAAATAGCCATAAACAATAAAGAAAACAAGGGATGTGGCTGTGTTCCAGAAAGCTTGAATTCACACAAACAAGTGGCGGATCCATAGGCCATGATTTGCCAGCCCTTAGTCTAGACAACCCACAAAATAAAGCAAGGCCTGACTTTTAGTGTTTACCAATTTCTGGGGAATAAATATTCCTACCACCCCCACAGGATTTCAAGATACCAGCATGACATCACTGAAAATGGAGATATCAAGGGAGAAGCATAGCAGGCCAACCATTACCAAGAATTCCTATTGTACCGATGAAACAGGCACAAATGACCTCAAGAACATAGTTAATAGGAAAAAAGTAGTAAAACAGTTAGGATATGAGAATAGAGTATTTCTTACCTTTGTTTTTCATTAAAAAAGAATATTTAATTTTAGGTTTGTATAGTTTAATCTTAATAATGCTCTTTAACTAAAACTAGCTAAGTTCTTGACAATTTAGCAGCCAGCTAGAGTGAGCTGATACAGGTCAGCACTAGACAACACTAGGCCTGTCTAATTTTATCACCTGTGTTTTTAATGACTGATCTAACTAAGACCTACAATGTGAGAAAGAAAAGCATGTGCAAAAGGCCCTTGTGTCTTGGGTCCTCTCATCTCTCTCCTTATGCGGGACATGACTTTCAATCATTCTCTATCCCCCTTTGCATTGTTAGTTCCTCCTTCTCTGGGGTCTCTCTACCCATGCATGTGTTCAGTTACTCGTGCTAATGTGTTTCCCTCAATATATCCTAAATTCAATCTCCCACCTCCATTCCTACTTCCACTCATATATTGCCCTTCAAAATCATTTCAATGGTCTCTTGACAGATTTCCACTTCCAATTTATCTCTCTATGCACTATTGCCTTCTCCAGATCTTCTCTGATTTTTAAGCCATCTCTTAAAGACCTTAAATCTCCTCTCCCCTTCCCATACACCAATGCCTTTGGGGTCCATTCACAATTCTCTATGAAGGCATTCATAGTCCTTCATGATGGGGTTCCCATCCCCTCATGGTTACTCTTTATTTTTTTTTTAAGGCACTGGGGATTGAATCCAGGGCCTCACACCTGGTGGAAAAGTATACTAGCACTGAGCTGAGTTACCCCCCAGCCCTCCCACGGTGATTCTCAAGACTTGATTTCTTGTATTCTACCTGCTAGCCAGGACAACCCGTCTGAGGTAAGTGAGTCTTTTTATTCCACAAGGTCGTATGGGGGCCCAGGCTTCTTCCACCGGGATGCTCGGCCGTTTTCTATGGTGTCACCTGCTTTCTGATTAAAGCTTCTACATGATCAAAACCCATTTCCTATCATGACTGCCTTCCAACTGACAGCCAGGAGAAAAATGAGAACACAGAGAACAGCTAATTTCCTGCAATGGAAGTGACACCGAAATTGCACATATCACTTCTGTTTGTATTTCACTGGGGAACTTTTATTCATGTTTGTCACTCCCTGTAGGAGTGCCTGAGGATACAGAGCTCAGGCGCTTTCTCTTCCCGTAATTGGTCTGATCACGAGCCAATCAGGAGCCTAGCACGAGCATGCCTCGGGAGCATGGCATGGGGTGTTAACGGCTGTTGGTAATTGTAATTAGTGAATGTCTGCTATATAAGCCTGCTTGTTCCGCATTAAACCGAGCCTGGTCTTCAGAACCTGAGTTCCCGGCGTGGTGTTAGTGCCACTGCACTCACCCTCCTTACCCCCACAGGCCGTCCTGTTCCACTTTACAACACCACCCAAATCCAAGAATAATTGGGGAATGCACTCCCACCTGTGTGTTCACTGTTCTCCTAAAATGCAAAGGTGGAAGGGTGGCATGGGGTTGGGTAGATAAAGGGGAGAGTCAAATTTTGTTGAAAACATAGTACTTAAAGATGTGGGACCCATGGAATAGTTAAGACATCTTAATGTTGTATGTTCTCACATCGTGATGGACAGTCTATTTTCTCTAAATGTAATTCATAAGAGAAGAAATTCTTCCTATATTTTCATCAGGTTAACAAATGTTTGGTTGCAGAATACTAGTTGACCTTGCCAGGAACTGCAGAAAGTGTATGCTCTTATGAAATGATGAATAGTGAATAGAATGGACAAAATAGTTTTAAAAGCTGCTTGGAAAATATATTTCTTCAAAAATACATGAGCTCACCTTCCACAGCAACTGATTCTTTCTGTAATGTAAAGGAAACTATCACAATAAAAAGCATTCATGTTTTTTCCTTTTTTCTCTTTCCACATTTTTATTGGTGCACCATAGGTGCATATAATGATAGAAATTGTTACATATTCATACATGCACACCACTCGCCAGCTCTTCCCCCTCCCTCCCCACCTCCCAACTCTGGTCCCATTCCTCTACTAATCTCTAATTTTCCTTTTTAAAATTTTTATAGTTTTTAAAAATTTATCAGTTCTTTTTAGTTAAACATGACAGTAGAACCCATTTTGACATGACTATAAAAGCATGGAATATATCTTGTTCTAATTCAGCCCCTAGTGCCTTTCCTTTCCCATCCCTCTACTGATACTTCCACCATCTGCCCATAGTTGTTTTTTTAATTAATTTCTTGTGGATGTACATGATGGTGAAATTCACTGTGGCATATTCATATATGCACATAGGAAAGTTGTCAGATTCACTCCACTGTCTTTCCTTTTTCCATTCCTCCTCACTTCCATTCGTTTCCCTTTTTCTACTCTGTTAGGGTGGTGCAAGGTGGCTGGATGGGGACAGGGCATCAGGCAGCTTACAAGTGCATGGAGAAACAATGTAGCCTGCACATGCCCGAAGGAGCAACCAATCAGGACCTGACAAACACCCCTAATGGTGCCTCACAATCACCTGACGCTCCAGCCAATCCCAGGAGGACACAGAGTCCTCAGGCTTCCCCTCCCTTACCCCAGGGTTATAAAAATGCTGCCCTATCGGGGTCATCTGCAACTTCTCCAGCCTAGCACCCTGGTGGACTGGCAAAACTTGCCTGAGAGCCGTCCCAGTAAAGTTTTTTTTCTTTTTGATTCACATCTAGCCTGTCTGTTCTCTGGTTACCATCATCTTATCAGGTTAGCCCAGTCTGATCTTACATTTGGTGCCGAAACCCAGGAGGGTCCTCGAGCCTCTCCCACTGGGGTTGAGGTCCACCCTCTCCCTCAGATGAACTAGGAGATTCCTGCACCGCTCTGTTTCTCTTCATCTGGGCTGACAGAAGTGGGGTAAGTTCCCTTGCATTTCCCCTGGTCTTCCGGTTGCACTCTCCATTACAGAAGTCACATGCATGCCACAGACCCCACCCCTTCTGTTTGGGTCCCGGTAGACTGTGGAGATGTCCCAGCCTCTGGTTAGCCCCCCTTTTACCATTCTAGGACCCCGTAGGCCAAGGCTCAAGATGCCATAAGCAGCTGGTCTTTTACTCTACTGTGGCCTGGCCCCAGTATGTGTTAGACAATGGCTCAAAATGGTCTCCAGAGGGAACCTTTGGTTTTCAAATCCTCACTGATTTGGACAATTACTATAGCTGAACAGAGAAATGATTACAGGTGCTTATTGTTCAGGATTTGGGGATCTGTGCTCTCATCCCTCCCTTTGTTCTACCTTTTCTACTGCCCAAGTTCTCCTAGCCAGAAACCACCCACCAGTCCTCCCCCTTCTTACTCAGGCCAAATTTCCTCCTTCAAACTTTCTCCTCTCCAGCTCCAGCTCCTCCCCCTTCTCCTCCTCTGGCTCCTCCTCCACCACCCGCACTGCTCCTGGGCCAACCCACTTCCATTCCTCCCCCCTCTTCTCCCCCGGAGGATGGCTCCTCCTCCCTATCTCTCTCCTCTCCTGTTAGTGCTCACATCCAATCTCATCGGCCCCTCCCCAACCAAATTGGATCTCCTTTGTCCTCTCCAGGAAGTGGTGAGTGCAGAGGGCATTGTGCGAGTCCACGTCCTGTTCTCACTTCAGGATCTTTCCCAGATCAAAAAGCGCCTAGGGTCTTTCTCTGCTGACTCCTCTCTTTATATTAAGGAATTTAGATGCCTTTCTCAGGCTTATGATCTCACCTGGCATGACATTTATGTCGTTCTTTCTTCTGCACTCACCCCAGATGAACGGGCCCGCATCCAGCAGGCAGCACAAGATCATGCCGACCAAGTCTGCCTAGCAGACATACCCCTACCCACAGGGGCAGCAGCAGTCCCAACAACTGAACCTGGTTGGCACTACCAAGAACACCAGCAGGGTTGCCGCCATTGTGCCCATATGATCCAATACCTCATAGCCAGCACGCAGGTGGTGTCCAACAGAGTGGTTAACTTTGATAAGTTGAGGGAAATTCCCCAGGATCCAGATGAAAATCTGGCCTTATTCCTTAATCATCTCACAGAGGCCCTTACCAAGCATACTAAACTGGACCCTGAATCTCCTTCTGGGGCAACAGTGCTAGCAACCCACTTTATTTCTCAATTGGCTCCTGACATCAGAAAAAGCTCAAATGAGCTAAGGGGGCCCTCAAACCCCTATCCAAGACCTGGTAAAAATGGCCTTTAAGGTCTATAATGCCCAAGAGGAATCGGCTGAATCGGCCAGGCAGGCTCATTTACTTAAAAAGGTGACACTCCAATACCAAGCCTTGGCAGCTGCCCTGTAGCCTGCAGCTCCAGCAAGAACTTCAAAGGGGGCCAGCAATCCTTCCCACCAGGGATTTGCTTCAAATGGGGTCACGAAGGTCACTGGACCAGTTGGTGCCCAAACCCACAGCCCCCCTCCATGCCATGTCCCATCTGCAAACAAGCAGGACACTGGAAGAGCGACTGCCCGATGGTTGACCTCTCCCCACCTCCACACAGGGATGAGACCAGTCAGGCAGTCCCTTCCCTCAAGCTGTTGGGATTTGTGGATGACTGAAGAAGCCTGGACTTGAAGACCCCCATCACCCTTACCAAGCCCTGGATAACACTCCAGGTAGTGGGTAAAGCCATTACTTTCCTTGTGGACACGGGGGCTACCTATTCTGTCTTGTCTGACCACTCGGGACCTTCCCAGGTCTCCATTATGGGTATTGATGGGACACCCTCCTTCCCAAAAAAGACAACAAAATTAGCCTGTACACTTGAGGGGCACCCTTTCACACACTCTTTCCTGGTCATCCCCTCCTGCCCAGTTCCCCTCATGGGAAGGGATATTCTCCAACTCCTAGGGGCTACCCTACAACTTCTCCCCAGGGATCCTACTACACACCTCCTACCTCTGACCCTTACACTCTCTAGCACTCCAACACCACTTAGTGTACTGCTACCCCCAGACCTAGTCGATGCCCAAGTCTAGGACACATCCAACCCGATCATATGGTCTATTTTAGAGAAGGAGCCATGTGCTGCTGAGAAGAAAGTGTATTCACTCATTGATGGATGGAATATTCTATATATGTCTGTTAAGTCTAAGTTATTGATTGTGTTATTGTTCTTTGGTTTCTTTGTTTAGTTTTTGTTTGGTAGATCTGTCCAGTGGTGACAGTGGTGTGTTAAAGTCACCCAGAATTATTGTGTTGTTGTCTATTTTATTCCTGACAATGAGCTTCCGGACTCCAGCTGGCATCTCAGGATGGGATTTGCCCCACCTAATGACAGTTTCCCCTTCGTGGATAATCCAAGATGGCTGCACTGGCTTCCAAACATGTTGGCAAATGGGGAGATGCAGCGCAGGGCGTGGGCACCAAGTCTGTGTGGGGTGCACTCGGTCAGGCCGGGTCCCTGGAGGTGGTGTGCTGTCAGTCAAGCCGGGGGGTCCTGGAGGCAGGGTGCTGTCAGTCAGGCTGGCAGTCCTGCAGCTCCTGACCTTTTTTTCCCCAAATGGTGGCAGCCACATGTAACCAAACCTCTGGGTACTGTGACGGTGGACTTCCTGGCAACAACAGGCAGCTGGTGATCCACTGATGGTCTGCAGGCTCTGCAGGCTACTGGCGGATGATCGGCAGATGAACCTCGGTTGGTGGGCGATGAATAGGTGAAAGACAGGTGATGGCAGGCCAGAGGCAGGCAAACAGGCAAGTGACGGATGATAGGTGGCAGTCAGTGAGCAATCTGCACTCCAATGTAGTCGCTACGCTGGTAGACTGCAGGTGATCGAGGTAGACAGATGTGGTAAATAGCAGGGGATCAATGAGGAGTAAAGACTGCTTCACGGAGAAACAGATTTTCCTCTGTTTGATTCACGAGTTACGGAGTGACAAGGAATGCAGACTCCCTCTAGTCTTCCATCTTGGATCTCTCCGAACCAATCATAGCTTCCCACCACAAGCCAGTCCTTATCCAATTGGAACTTCAGACTAAATTTCCTTCTCATCCTCAGTTTTCTATTTCTCATGCTCACAGAGAAGGACTTAAACCCACCATAGACTTGTTGCTTAACCAGAGATTCCTCATTCCTACTGAATCCTCCTGCAATACCCCTTTCTTACTAGTAAGTAAGCCCTCAGGGGCCTACCACTTGGTCCAAGACCTCTTCCTACTGAATCCTCCTGCAATACCCACTTCTTGTCAGTAAGTAAGCCCTTAGGGGCCTACCACTTGGTCTAAGACCTCCGCCTAATTAACGAGGCAGTGATTCCCATCCATCCAGTGGTTCCTAATCTTTACAATTTCCTTGCTCACCTTCCCCCTTCTACCTCTCACTTCATCATCCTGGACCTAATATGCCCTTCACTTTCTGTGTTCCCTCTGCTTTGGTCCCTCAGCTAACACTGTACAGTGAAGCTGACCTGGCCTGGCTTGCTCAGTCCTACCAATGGTGGTCAGACTCTCCCTAGCCTCCTCCCTCACCACTTCTGGGTTGGGGGCAGGGGGACTTGGTGATGAGGTCACTGCCACCCAAAAGCTAGAACAGCAACTCCAAGAGGCGGTAGTGGCATCTGCTGCCTCCCTGGCCTCGTTATGAAGACTTCTGTTGCCCAAGTTGCCTTACAGAACCGTCAAGCACTAGATCTCTTGACAGCAGACAAAGGGGGAACATGCCTCTTCCTAAGAGAAGAATGTTGTTACTACATCAATGAAACCAGTCTGGTGGAAAAGAATGTTGAAACCCTCAGCAGGATCTAAGTAAAAGACTTAAACATCAGCAATTGGATGGCCCATGGCTGGGATGGCTCAACTCCACTCTTGCCACCTGGTTAGCCCCCATCCTCACTACTGTTAGTGGTTGGTTGCCTATTAATGATCACTCCATGTCTCCTCAGGTTTGCCAGCAACTGAATCAGTGAAGTTGCCAGAGTCACTGTCAACTAGATGCTCCTGCACTCCTAGAGTCACCTCCCCACGATGCTCCCTAATAAGCAGGAAGTAGCCAGATGGACTTTGGTGCCCTATATCATCAAAGAGGCCAGAATGTTAGGGCAGTTCAGGGCGACTGGATGGGGGCAGGGCATCAAGCAGCCTGCACATGCCCAAAGGAGCAACCAATCAGGAGCTGACAAACAACCCCTGATGGTGCCTTGCAATCACCTGACGCTCCCAGCCAATCCCAGGAGGACACAGAGTCCACAGACTTCCCCTCCCCCAACCCAAGTTATAAAAACACAGCCCCACTGGGGTCATTTGGGACTTCTCCAGCTCAGCACCCTGGTGGACCGGTGAAACTCGCCCAAGAGCCATCCCAATAAAGTTTTTCTTTTTGATTCACATCTGGCCTGTCTGTTCTTCAGTTACCATCATCTGATCAGGTTACCCCAGTCTGATCTTACATACTCCACTGAACTTCTATTTTTTTAATCCTTGCTGCCCTGCTTATTGTGGGTTAGCTCCAACACATCAGAGAAAACATTCACCTTTCATTTGGGGAGATTGGCTTATTTCACTTAGCATGATAGTTTCCAGATCCATCCATTTACCAGCAAGTGTCACAAAGACATTCTTCTTTATGACTCAGTAATACTCTGTTGTTTATATATACCACATTTTCTTTATTTATTCATCTGTCGAAGGGCATCTAGGTTGGTTCCATAGTTTAGCTATTGTGAGTTGTGCTGCTATAAATATTGATGTGACTGCATCACTGTAGTATGCTGCTTTTAAGTCCTTTGGGTATAAACTGAGGAGTGGGATAGCTGGGTCAAATGGTGGTTCCATTTCAAGTTTGCAAAGGAATCTTCATGCTGCTTTCCAGAGTAGCTGCCCCAATTTGCAATCACACCAAAAATGAGTGTACCTTTTTACGCACACCCTCACCAACATTTATTACATGCATTATTGCCAGTCTGACTGGAGTGAGATGAAATATTTTTTTATTTGTCCTAATTAGTCATACATAAGAGTAGAATGCATTTTTGACAATCATACATATATGGAATATAACTTCTCATTCTTCTGGTTCACATGATGTAGAATTACACTGGTCATGTAATTATATATTCACATAGGATCATAATGTTCCATTTATTCTATTATCCTTCCTACCCCCATACCACCTCCCCTCCCCTCACTCCCCTCTGTCTAATCCAGAGTACCTCTATTCTTCCCTAGCACTTCCACACTTACTTTGAAATAGCATGCACATATCAGAGAAAACATCTGGCCTTTTGTTCTTTAGGATTGGTTTATTTTACTTAGCATGATATTCTCCAGCTCCGTCCATTTACTGGCAATTGCCATGATTTCATTCTTCTTTAAGGCTGAGTAATATTCCCTTGTGTATGTATGCCACATTTTCTTTATCCATTCATCTGTTGAAGGGCACCTAAGTTGATTCCAGAGTTTAGCTATTGTTATAGCTGCTATAAGCATTGATGTGGCTGAGTCACTGCAGTATGCTGATTTTAAGTCTTTTGGGTAAAAACTGAGGAGTGGGATAGCTGGTAAAAACACAAGAGAAAAGAAAATTTGATAGAAAGGTAGAAAAGAGTTTACAATTTCAAAAAGTAAACAGAGACAATGTGGAAGAGATGTAGCAGATGATGGTTACAAGGAAGGAGGAGAAAGAATAGGAGAAACAGAGGGAAAGAGAGGACAAAAGAATTTGGCTGTTAGCAGGAGAAGAAAAGAGAGAAAGAGAAACGAATGAAAACAAAACTAAAACATATGAACCCAAAACCCTAATCCTCAAAAGACAAGGCAAGGAAAAACAGCTACATTTTTAAAATGCTAAAAATGAGAAGAAAAAAAAAAGATGTATATGTATCCATTAACCAATTGGCCCAGCAAGAAAATACACAGGTATATTTCTTACACAAGGATATTTGTTATTTTTCCCTCATGTGTCTTTCTGTGGTTTGGTATGAGTATGACACTGGCTTCAGAGAATTAATTTGGAAGTGTTTCAACCCTATTTCAAGGAATGATTTGAGGAGTATTGGCATTATTTCTTCTTTAAAGTTCTGGTAGATTTCAGCTGAGCTATAACCTGGTCCTGGGCTTTTCTCTGTTGGAAGGCTTTTTCTTACTGCTTCTATCTCATTACGAGTAATTGGTCTTCTAGCTTTCTATGTTCCCTTGATTCAATTTCAGCAGGTTTTATTTGTCTAGAAATGTATCTATTTCTTCTAGGTTTTCCAATTTGTTGGAGTAGAAGTCTTCAAAATATTCCCTAGTGATCTGCTGGATTTCTGTGATTCTTTTCCTTTTTCTTCTCAAATTTTATTAATTTGGATCTTTTCCCTTTTTGTTTTGGTTAGTTTGGCTAAATGTTTATCAATCTTGTTTATCTTTTCAAAGAACCAACTCTTCGTTTGATTGATCCTTTGTATCTTTTTTTCACTCTCAAGTTTATTGATTTTGGCCCTGATCTTCATTATTTCCTTCCTTCTACTGGTTTTGTAATTGGTTTACTCTTTTTCAAGGGCCTTGAGATGCATCTTTAGGTTATTAATTTGGAATCTTTCTGATTTTCTTACGTAGGCATTACTGACTATGAACTTTCCTCTTAGACTTCCATCACTGTATCCTAGAAGTTCTGATACATTGTATCACCATTCTCATTTGAGTCTAAGAATTTTTAAATTTCTCCCTTAATTTCTTCTATTACCCATCATCATTCAGAACCATATTGCTCATTCTCCATGGGTTTACGTAGTTTCTGTAGGGTTTTGTTGTGTTGATTTCTAATTTCATTCATTATGATCTGATCAGATACAAGGAATTATGCCAGGTGTTTTTGTATTTGCCAACAGTTGCTTTCTGGCCTAAAATATGGTAACTTTTGGAGAAGGTTCCATGAGCTGCTGAGAACATGTGTATTCAGCTATTCTTGAATGAAATATTCTATAGATGTCTGTTCAGTTCAGTTGATTCTTATTTTTCAGGTCCAAAGAGTCTTTAGTGAGTTTATGTCTAAACTGACCTACCTAATGATGAGAAAGGTGTGTTGGAATCACCCAGTATTATTGTACAGGGTCTATCTGAGGCTTCAATTTAAGTACTGTCTCTTTTATGTAATTAGTTTCACCCATGTTTGGAGCATAAATATTATTGTTATATCTTTTTGCTTCATTCCCTTTATCAGTATGAAATGATCTTCTTGCCTCTCCTGGCTAATTTTGGTTTAAAGTCTGCTTTGTCAGATATAAGAGTACCTACCCCTGCCTGTGGCTGTATTTTGACTGTAAGGTGCATCTCTTGCAAACTTATAGTTGGTTCTTGTTTTAAAATTCATTCTGCCAGCTTTTTGGGGGTTCAGGGTGCCAGGGATTGAGCCCAGGGGTGCGTAACCACTGAGCAACATCCCCAGCCCTTTGTATGTTTTTTATGTATCATTTTTTGAGACAGGGTCTCACTAAGTTGCTGAGGCTGGCTTTGAACTTGTGATCCTCTTGCCTCAGTCTCCCAAGCCACTGGGATTACAGGCATGTGTCACCATGCCCAGCCACCAGCCTATGGATATTTGAGACCATTTACATTCAATGTTATTATAGTGAGAAATTTATTAATTCCTGTCATGTTGATTTATTTATAATGTTTAATTTGGTCCTGTTTCTCATCTGCTTAGCTACTCTTCAAGTAAGATTCATTCTTTTGTGAGTTCCAGAATTTGTTTTTTATTTCTTCTGTGTGGAGTACTTTTTTAAGCAAGTTATGTAATGCCAATGAAGTAGTCATGAATTTTTTTAGTTTACCTTTATCTTGAAAGGTTTTTGTTTCCTCATTAATTTTAAAGGATAGCTTTGCTGGATATACCAATCTAGGTATATAGTTATTTTCTTCTAGGACTTAGAACACATCATTCCAAGTCCTCCTGGCTTTTAGAGTTTGTGCTGGGAAATCAACAGTGATTCTGATTGGTTTGATTCTTAACATAACTTGACGTTTTTCTATTGAGGCTTTTAAAAGTCTATCCTTGCTCTGTATGTTAGGCATTTTAATTATGAAGTTTTAGAGACTTTTTTGTCCTGCCTATTTGGGGTTCTGAATGATCCTGTATCTGGATGTCCATCTCATTCTCAAGGTTGGAAAGTTTTGTTATTTCCCTGAAGAGGTTATCCATTCCATTAGCCTACATCTCACACCCCTCCTCAGTTACAATGATTCTTAAATTTGGCCTCAGTCTTATCTTGTAGAATATGATCATGGTTACTTCTTTAATACTGTCTGAATGGACAGGGATGTCCTCTGTCTTCTAACTCTGAGATTCTGTGTTCAGCATGGTCTACTCTATTAGAGAGACTTTTAACTGAACATTTTATTGTGTCTTTCATTTCCAGATTTCTGTTTGGTTCTTTTCAATATCTCTATTTTTTACTGAATTTCTCATTCATATTCTTTACTAACTTCCCTAACTCATTCACTTGTTTTCTTTTTCTTGGAATTCATTGAGCATTTTTATTATTTTTTAAAAATTTTTTATCTGATATTTCATCCACTTCAATATCTTTGGGAATACTTGCTGGTAAATTATAAATTTTAGGTGTCATGTTACCTTGTTTTTTTCACATTTCTTGTATTCCTGTCTGGAGGACTTTCTCTTCCACTCATGTGTGGACCTTTCCATGGCACGATCCTCACTTACCAAAGTGTTCTAGGGTGATTTAGACTGACCACCCCCCATAGGTTTGGAATCCATTGCCTTTGTGTTAGTTCTGTTTTTTCTGCAGCAGTGTATGTCCATGAGTAGGTCCTGGGAGCTCACCCCTAACCATTTGTGCTTGGGGCCTGGTTAGTAGTTTGGGGTTTGTCTCTTCTATTCTTTGTATTAAAGTATAGCTGAGTTCAAGTATTATGAATCCGTGTGTGCAGCAAGGTTCACTGTCTTTTTGCTGAGTTTAGTTCAGCAACAGGGTCTCTACTCATGAATTTGTAGTGTTCTTTTAGGTCCCCAGCACCTCACAGAAGAGGGGGAAACAAACAATACAAACAACATATGCAAACCATATGCAGCATTAAAATAAATACTTGATTCGTCCTCTGACATTTGCAATATTAATTACTACCCACACACACACACACACACACACACACACAAATGTCAACAGCAAAAACAGTAAGTAACCATTTATCAGATCTGCACTAAAGCCACCAACAGGTGTCCACTCTGTTACCCACGGCCGTGATAATTGCAACAGCGTGAATGGTGAGGGCAGGAGTTACATAAACCAGTTAGTTCTAAGAGATGGTAAAAAAACACAATTAAAAGAAAATGTGACAGAAAGGTAGAAAAGAGTTTATGATTTCAAAAAGTGAACAGAGAGAACACAGAAGAGATGTAGCAGATGATGGTTATAAGGAAGGAGGAGAAAAAATAGGAGAGACAAAGTGCAGGGAGAGAGAGAGAACAAAAGAATTTGTCTGTTAGCAAAAGAAAAGAGAAAAAGAGAAACAAACAAAAGAAAACAAAACAAAAATACATGAGCCCAAAACCCTAGTCCTCAAAAGACAAGGCAAGGAAAAATAACTACATTTTTTAAATGCTAAAAATGAGGGAAAAAAAAGAAGCAAATGTGTATACGTATCCATGAACCAATCATCACAGCAAGAAAATACACACACACACACACACACACACACACACACACACAGAGGAAAATGATTCTTAATGAAAAAATGAAAGAATCATTTCCACTGAGATGGTCCGTAAGAATGGGATTCTAACTAGAGTAAGATATAGTCCATGCTTACATAATTATATCAAAATAGATTCTGCTATCAAGTGTAATTAAAAAGAACCAATAATTTTTTTTAAAAAATAGTCGATGAGAATGTATGGTCATGTGTATGCTCAACTGGCTTTCTTTCCATTTCTTCTTGGGCTAGGTACTGAGAGAGAGAGATAAAAAGAGAGAGAAAAGAAGGACTGGGGGTTGTTCACCCCTTCCTCCTTTTGCGTTGCTCACTGAGCTGCAAGGTAGAGTGGCCTAAGACTGAAGTTGGTTGAGCTAAGTTTCAGCTTCCTTTCTCACCAATATGAGGTAGATGGGATGGAAGCTGGAGTTTTGTCTGCACAGACCACATCATTACTCTCCCAGAACGGGACTGCTGCAGGGTTCTGTGAAGGCCGTTCCAGTGGCTGGCTTAGATTCAATCAGGCCTTAGGGGCTTTGTGGGATGGTATCTGCTCTGTAAAGATTAGATCAGCATTCTCCTAGGGCCTGGTAGTTGCCAATCTGTCTGGGGTCTGGATCTCAGGAGTCTCCCAATAACTCTATTTGTGGAGCAGGGAGCCAATCCTCCACACACTGTGCTGCCCATGAGCACAGCCTTCCCAGGATTAGCCTCCGAGTGTACTTACACACCCCTGTTCAGATTCCCAATCAGCTTCAGCTGGTTACATGAGCCACCAGACTCAGGAGAAGCAAGTTGGTCTCCCCTTCACTTTTCTGACTTGAATCCTACTAGGTACAATCTTTACTATGCCCGTTTCACTCACATTCTGCTAGGTACACCCTAGGTCGAACGGTAGGCACTTCCTGGTAGGCAGCATTTGCTCAGATCTCCCAGCTCTGCAGCTGCGGGGTGACCACCTCAGGACAGTCCTCACCTCAACATGACTCCCACCTCAGCTCTCTGAAGCCAATTGAGAAACAAAGCACTTTTCACACATCAGTGCACAGGGCAGCCTCTCGATCAGCTAAATTCAGCCTGCTTTTCTGATCTTGGATTTTTCCATACCCAGTCTGTGTTTCCCTACGTCTCCCTCCCTCTGTGTTGAACCAGCGCCACCACTGCTGCCACTAGCTTCCAACATACTCTTTCCTCCTTGTTTAATGTACCCAAATTTCTGAGTCTCTAAGACCTTCTGGCTATCCAATATTGCATTTTAGTGAAATGCCTCTCCCCCCACCCCCCTCTGAGAAGCAGCACTCCTGCTGTTTGGATCCTGAGTCACAGGGCAACCAGGAATGCAACCTTCTTCTTATCCACCATCTTGAATCATTATCTCCATATTCTTTCTAATTAATCTGACTGAGGCTATTTTTAAATCTACTACCAATTAAAACAGCAAGGACCAAACATCTACAATAATTCAGCAATATAATTTTAGGGAACTATTTTAAAATTACAACCTAAAATACTAAAACATCATAACATGTTGATAATGTTGGTGTAATATTACTTGAATTCCTTTACAAACATTTGTAAATAAGTACAAATGTAAGGTGCAAGTCATTCTAAATAATGTGAAGTCTGCTTTCTGGTTCCATTTCCTGAGCTGCTTTCCTCCTCCATACCTTTCTGCCATGATGTTCTGCCTCACCTCAGGCACAGAGCAATGGAGTCAGCCATCTATGGACTGAGACCTCTGAAACTGTGAATGCCAAATAAACTTTTGCTCCTCGAAGATAATAATAATAATAATGTAAAAAAATACAGGAATTAGGCCTTTCCTCCTTTCTTTTTCCATGTATAACTCCCAAATCCAGGCCATGGTCCCTCTCACAGGGAAGACTGAAATTTCCTTCCAACTCAGATATCTAACACCGCTTACTATACTCACTATCTTCAACTTATTACCCAGTCATCATATCTGAAATACACCTTTCACAATATCATGTCCATGTTCAAAAATATCAGAGTCTTTTACGATAAACCACTATTTTTCTGTACATGTTAATTTCCCTACCCAAAATACTCCGCAACTAAATAATCCTCCTCAACCTTCTATGTCAAACCTTTATTCAAGCTTGTCATCTTAACCTCCATCCATTAGTATCTCTCTAGCTTTTGATACCCTATCCATTGGGTAAGCTATACTATACGAGACAGAATTAGTATGGATTCCATTATTAAGGCAACTCAAGCAAGCTTTTGACCAAAAAAGATATTGATTGAAAGAATACTGGGACTGAATTAGTCAAATGTCAAGTTTACAGGTGTGACTGAACTTCAAGAGCAATTAAAATTGGATCTTCTTGACTTGCCTTTGCTTCTTGTGAGATGATCTTGTTTCCTTTCAAAGCAGATGGTTTCCTCCACATGGCAGGAAAAAGGAAACAAACTACAGCTGAATATTCCATTTAGCAATGGCCCCTTCACCCAGACTGGAAAGAAATTTGTGTATTTCAAGTTAGAAAAATACTAAGGAAGGATTCAAATTGGCCTGACAAAGTTCAGGTAATCCTTCCTGAATCACTCAACCGCAGCCAAAGGGGAGTATTATTCTGCACATCTGTACAACCAAAAAACCAACTCCTGATTATCATGGGCTTTTCCTAGAATGCAAGGAATGCTTATGAATAAGACAATCCCAGAAGGTGTCTTGTTGAGTCCACCCCTCTGCTTCCTGATGGTTATGTGTGCTCATGCACACAGAGTTCTCAGGGGATCTGAGTGCCATAGTCATAAGTGAGGAGGTAGCTCTCCGTGAAGGGTCCACAAAACTATCCTCTGGAGTCGAGGTAGTTATCAGGATGTCCTATAGTGCCCCAGGGTCATTACCTATGGTGCCATTTGTCCCCTCAGACCTAGGACTCTGAATTAAAGGTTTTAGATTCCTCAGAGCAAATTCTCCACTACACTCATGCTCCCTCAATCTCTGTACCCCTACTTCTACAGAACTGGAGGACCAGAGTTAGTGAGCCCTGTTGGATCTTGTCTCTTCCTAGTCCCATGCTATTTAGGCCAGTTACCCTCCAGTTCATCTCCATGCTGCTGTGCTCTGAGAGGCTGATACAAATGGACTAAATAAAAGAGTCACCTTTTTCTCTAGCTTCTTGTGAGTACAGCTAAGGGGGAGCCCCTGAAGAACATTTGATAGAGGAAGAAGACTAAAGTCATGATATTTATCCCCCAGCTCCCTTCCTTTTGGGTTGTCATGGATTGGCAGCATCGACAGGCTGAAGGTCATGGTTCTCTGTCCACAAAATAAGTCAAAGTCAGTCAGTCTCTCTCTCTCTCCCTCTCTCTCTCTCTCTCTCTCTCTCTCTCTCTAAATTCCACTAACCAATCATACTTCTGTTCTCCCTTCCCCAATTCTCGCCTTCAGTCATGACATGTAACAAAACTAGAATAATAAAGGAAATTTTTAACAATTCAGCTCGAGATGGTAAGAGAATCAAAGACTCTGAGCATAATTATATTGGAATTATGAAAGCAGGAGGCTCATGTTGGCAATGTCAAGGAGCTCCTTGTCTTGTAGCACAACCCAAAAGATCTGAAAACCTCACTCACTGTTCCACATGCATCACCATCAACACCACTTCATTCTATTCTGGAGAAGAATCTGGTGTAATGAGTTGCCAGTGGCTGACAAGAAAAATTAAGTAGAATCTTGGGTCCAAAGAATCAATGGGAGTGTTGAGTATGGGAGAAGTATGGGCTAAAAATGAGAGGAGGTTTTCCTAATGTACTGCAAGAGGAATAAACATAGGAGACGACCCAGCAGACTGAGGATACAGGACTTGGACCATGGAGGAAACAGGGTTAAATTGGCTTGAACAGGAACCATGCATGAATCCTTCCTCCCACCATCGATCAAGAATAGACTCAAGAATGAGACTCAGACCTGGAGAAAAGAACTCAAGAACATTTTTCTGAACTCTGGTATGCTTGCTCTGCCAAGAGTTAAGGTTGTTAAAAAATGTAGTGTTTCACTCTCCCTTTCTAGGCTGAAGGACCTTGTTCTCAGTTAAATTAAGTCCAGAGTCAAGGGACTCCTATCTCAGAACTGTAGCCACTGAGCTTCGACACAGTCTCCCTGATTCTCCACTCATGTGAGCCATTAAATCAATGGTTTTTAAAAACCAATCTCTTCAAATTTTGTTTTATGTTCATTGAATGTCACTCGTGTCACTACAGGGATGCAATGGAGGCCCACAGTGTGACTGAGACACGGTCACATTGTTCTATTTCACTATCACTTGCCCAGGTGAAATAAAATTTAAAAAAATCATCAAACCAACAAGCCAATTGCAGGAAAGGCATTCTCTGGACAATTAAAAGGTCTTGTGTCCATTCTGCTATTGCTGTCACAGCAAATCACCATCCATTCAGTGGTGTAATACCACGCAAATTTATTTTCTCTCAATTCTGTTGTTCAGAAGTGTCACAATTCCGCAGGATGAGCTCAGCTGTTCCCATTGCTCCTGACCAAGATGCAGTCTGTTTTGTTCTTTGTGGAAATGCTGCAAGAAAATGCACCACCAGGCCCACTGGGGCTGTCAGCACCATTTGGCTCCTTTCGGTTGCAGGACTAAGGTCCCTGCTACCTCACTGGACAGAGGTTGTTCTCAGCCTCTAGAGCCTTGATTACGAATGGCTTTCTTCATCTTCAAGCCAACGGCAGTGAGTAAAATGCTTTTCATGCTTCAAATCCCTTTGGATTCTTCTACTGCTATGGTTCTGTCTTCAGCTGGAGAAAGTTCGTTTCTTGTAAAGGCTTGTGAGATTAGATTAAGTAAACCTATCTGAATAATCCAAGATAACCTCCCTATTTTAAGGTCCATAATACCTTACTTACATCTGCAAAGCACCTTTTACCCAGTAATCTAACATTCAGTTTTCAAGGCCTGTGGCATGAACATCTTTGGGGGCCTTTCTATCTACTTCAGATGACACTGAAGATGGGCATAGGTCAAGTGCAGAAAGAGGACAACTTAGACCATGCGATGCCACCTTTGCACATGATTTTTTTTTTCTTTATTTTGTTTGATTCAGTATACTTGGAAAATGTTATGAAAATAAATTTGATAATTTCAGTATACCTTTCTGATGAAATATGTAAGTATATACATTATGTAATTATGGATTTTATTTTATACAGTTAAGAACAAATCAATTTGCTATTTTCCATTATTTATCTGGTAATAGTACATAATTTAATGTGCAGTTAAAACTCTTAAGTCATTTACGACGGGAGGTCTAGGGTCACGTCAGGATCTTATTTTTTCATGTAAATGATTGACTTTAGGGAGTACAGTGGAAGGAATTACCCTGATGTGATGACTCTCTCCAAGTTTGCTCTCATGCAAGCTGTCTCAAAAGTCACAGAAGAGAAAGGCTCACCAACCAAACAAATATTTGAATCATACAGATTATTTAAATAATTTAAAATACAACTTCTTGCAAGGGAAAGAGATGGGGTTAGCAAACATGCTTATGACAGGGAATAAGTAGATGGAACCAGGCTTGACTTCCCCTTTGGGCACCATAGGCCTAGTGCCTGGTGCCCAACCACTTTGGGAACCTGCAATACCATTTTACCTACTCTTAAATTCAGAGGAAAAAGGAATGAATGTAATTCAGCCTGGTTGCATTCATCTTTATTCCAATGCAATTGTAGAGTTTTAATATTTCTGGAGGAGGGGTTCCACTGAGGCTCTAGGTACCTAGAGCCCAGACAAGACGTCCTGCAATCACACTGCCCAGCCCTTGGAGGTCACACAGTGTTTGCATGTTGTTTTTCCTGCATTGATCTTCTCCACTGGGGTTAGGAAGGCTGGAGTTGAAGTTTGAACAGGGCTAAGATAAGAAAGTGCCTGGATCCAAAACAAATACTAGTTCCATCTGAGAGACTCCAGGTCATGGATGCACGGACACAACCATCTCGTGGGAATGAGCCTGCTCAACAGCTATGGGTTATGAGTGAATTTCTTATAGCACAGTTGGGATCAGAGTAGAAGCCTACTAAGAAGTCACCAATGGATAGCCAATTTCAGGATGATAATTGTAAGCTCAGAAGTGGCATCACCGTATCTTATTGTTATGGTTTGGATGTGAGGTGTCCCCCAAAAGCTCATGAGTAAGACAATACAAGGGGGTTTCAAGGTGAACTGATTGGGTTGTGAGAGCCTTAACCTAATGAGTGCATTAAACTACTGATAGGGATTATCTAGGTGGTAACTGTAGGCAGATAGGGTGTGACTGGCAGAGGTGGGTAATTGAGGGTATGCCCTTGGGATATATATTTGTCTGTGTGTGAGAGGACTCTCTTTCTCTCTCCTTCTCTCCCTCTCCCTTCCTGCCCCCCCCCTTCCTGGTACCTTGCTCCCAGCTGCTTTCCTCTGCCATACTCTTCTGCCATGATGTTCTGCCTCCCCTCCAGCCCAAAGCAACAGAGTTGGACACCTTCTGAAACTGTGAGCCCCAAAATAAATTTTCTCCTTAAAATTGTTCTCATTGTGTCTTTAGTTCACAACAATGAGAAAGCTGGCTAAAACAGAAATTGGTACCGAGAAATGGGATCATTGCTGTGACTAAGCTGACCAGGGGTTCAGAACTTTTTGGAACTTTTTGGAATTTGCAGGAGAAATTTTAAAAAGTTTAGAGATGTAAGATAGGAACACTATATTGTTGTAAGTGGAAAGTGATGGGCAATTCTGGTGGGAGCTCAGAACACCAGAATGCTGATAGAACTTCAGAAAGTAAAGTTGGGGCTCATGTGATTTCAAAGGAGGACTCTATTGGAAAATGGACTAGAGACCCTTTCTTGTTATGTTCTGGCTAAGAAGTTGTCTACATTTTTCCATTTCCTGAGACTTTCCATAGGGTGAAATTTAAAGATAATGGACTTCTTAATCTGGCAGAAGAAATGTCTAAGCATCATGGCATCCAGGCAGTAGCATGGATATTGGTGGTGCCAATATTACTATGATAATCAGGAGCAGAAATCAAAGGAGAAAATTTTGAAAGATGCAGTTTGGCCAGAAAACTTCCAGGAAAATCGAGCTAAGGAAGATGTGCTTGTTAAAGGAATTACAACCACTAAAGAAATGCTAAAGACTTTACCCAGAAACAATAGGAAAAATGGCCTGAGGGCATCTCAGGAACTGGTAAGACCACACCCATCTCAGGCTCAAGAGAGTAAAAGTAAAATTTCTTTTGAGACCAGACCAGTGAGGCACCCTACTTGCACAGGAGAACTAGGAAATTGTTTCCCTGTGATCAGCCACCCAGACACTCCAAGGCTGCCACAGTCAGGGCCCCTGGAGGCTTAACTACTGCTCAAGATGGCAGCAGACCCGGCAGCAACCACATGGTGCTGGTTTTGCAGGAATGCAAGATGATGGAGTTAGGGGATCATGGAGGCTTCCACCAAGTTTTCAAAGGAAGGTCTCAGAGGCCAGGCAAAATGCAGGCAGGGTTGAGGGCTGCTCAAGAAAGCAATGCATGGAGATATTGAGAAGGAAGTTAAAGCTGTAGTGGAGACACCCAAGATTAAGAAGCTCCAGTACCATGAAACATCAGCGGAGGAGGCTATATGAATTGAGTAGAAATAAGCCAACAGAGAGGCCATGTGGGCTCCAATCAGCAGTGCCATTTTGGCAGGAAACAGATTGGTGGAGAAGCACCAAGTGTCACTCAGAGAATGGAGAACTCAAGTTTATTATGCCGGCCAGCCCAGAGGAGCCTCTGTTCCAAATTCTGAGCACAATTTTTTATTCTCCATATCTTTTACACAGCACAGACTTCGGGTTTTAAGACTTCCCCGCTCACAAAGGCCAGATCCCTCCCGCTTCCCCAGACAGCTCAAGTTCTCACCATAGCAGTTGAGCAAGCAAAATGGCAGGGAGCAGGAGCTGTTAACAGAGATAAAAAAGAGAAGAAGAAAGGAGTATCCAAGATGGGGTCACTGCTTCATTCTTTGTTTCCCATCTGAGGTAATACATATTTCTAGTTAGGTATTCTACTTCTACACTACAGAGTAGCAGCAATGTTACAACCGAGTTGTGGAAGGCTTGCTTTGATACTGATGGGAACAGGTTATCTTTTCCTGTGCTCTGAGAGAATCTCCAACCAGGCAGTAGGGGTGGAGCTACACAAGTCCTTTGGAGAGAACATCACAATGCCATGTGCCCCAAATGCTGGACATGGAGCTGCAGGGTTTGTTTGCCTGGCTGGATTTCAGTCTTTCCTTGGCCCTATCCCTTCTATTTCCATATTTCTTCATCTGGAAGTATTTACTCTGTGCCTTTATATATGGGAGGTATGTAACTTGCTTTTGACTTTTACAGGAGCTCACATTGACAGCTGGCCTTGAGTCTCAGAGGGGATTTTGGACTTGCACTTTTGGCAATGCTGTTAAGACTTTGGGGACTCTGGGAAATGGACTAAATGTATTTTGTATTGTGAGATGGTCATGGGCTTTTGGGAGCCTAGGCCAAATGTTATCATTTAGATATGAGGTATCCCCCAAAAGTTTATGTGTGAGACAATGAGAGAAAACTTAGAGGTGAAATGTTTGGGTTATGAGACTTTAAACCTAATCAGTGCATTAATCCCCTGATAGGAATTAACTGGGCGGTAACCATAGGCTGGTAGGGTGTGACTGGCAGAGGTGGGTCACTGGAGCATGACTTCAGAGTATATAATATTTGCCTTTGGTGAGAGAAGTCTCTCTCTCTACTTCCTGGTACCATGTCCTGACCTACTTCCCTCTACCCCACCTTTCTGCCATGATGTTCTTCCTTACCTCTGATCCAGAGCAATGGAGTCAGTTATCTACGGACTGAACCTCTGAAACTGTGAACTCCACTTAAACTTCTCCTCCTCTACATGGTTCTTGTCAGGTCTTTTGGTCACAGCCATGAAAAAGCTGACTTAAACAACCATCAATTTCATTAAGAGATTGTGATCAAGTTTGCTTTATGTAATAAAGAGTTACAAATAACAAGAACTATGTGGTTCATCAACTTTTCATCATGCCTTCATGTTTTTACCTTATGTCAAAAGACAGAAAACATTATTTATAGGGTGAGAAAAAGGATGAATGTTGTAATTTCAATGTTTATGGTTATGATTATAAAGCATATTTAAACTAAAATAAATCACAGAAGAATTTGTCCACAGACTTTATCCAAGGTAACTTGAAGATTTGACAGATTTTAAAAATATTTCAAGTACATTTTTTTTCAATTAACCTCCACTTACCTAGTCTACTTGGGCTGTTCAAGGGTGCTTTTCTCTTTAGCGAATGACTTATTCTACAGACAAGTCATTGAGAACAACTAGAACAAATCACTTATATAAATATGCTTGGGAGGAGAGTGCTTTCAAATTTTCTTATCAACACCCTTTGCTTTACCTTCTTATGATTTTCAAGAGCTATGCATTTCTTAATAATGATGAGGGATGAAAGAATTGGTCATTAAATGAAAGCCAGGCCCGTGGCCTACAGTCACTACTATTTGGGGCTTCAGAAAACACCAACAGGAGCCGGAATGTTGCCATCTCTAATGCCAATGTTTCTACATATAGATGACAGGAAAAGGAAAGGGAGATTTTGAGGGTCCTTAATTCAATCAATTAAAGGGACTCTCCCTTCAAGTCAATATTTCAAATTATCTTGTGTCCCGGGAGAATTTCATAGCACAGAGCAAGGGGTCATAGTAAGGGTTGGGAAAGATGAAGTGTTTACCTTTTGTGGATGAAGTAGGAAAGGGGGAAATGAGAACCGTTTAATGCCAGGAAAGGTAACCCAGGAGTGGGCAATTCAGATTGAAAGGCACTGGTCTATGCCATGCAAGTCAACTGACAACTTTGTTGATGTCGTCATCAAAAATGTTTCATGTTATGAAATTTTAGGAATGTTAAGTTCAAGGCCTTCTTCTTATACTCCATCTCTCACCCTGCTTCGCATGTGATGGGACATTGTAATATCTCTTTATTTTCACCTAGTCGTTCATTTGTCACATACTTATTATGCATCAGACACTGGGATGACAATCTCATGATCATTTAATGTTACTTATTCCATGGCAGGCACTGTAACTAGACACAGGAGATAAAAAAATAAACACAACTGTTCCATTGAGATGTTCATCAATTAGCACCTACTATAGATATTCGTAAGCTAACTTCCTGGGTCCTCTTTATTAGAGAAACTTTTCCATTTTAAACTCCCCACCACTTTCATGCCTTACATATACAAGTTGAGGAAAGTCAAAGTGATACCTTTCTCAGTTCACAAGCCACACAAAAAGATGTGTGTGGTAGACCAGATTTGGTCCACTGGCTGGATTTGCTAACTATTGACATATCAAAAGTAGAAAGAAAACCAGAGAAATACTTTCCAGAACAGCAGTCATTTTTAAGTGCCAATATACCATGCATAGTTTTATAGTATTTTCTTAAAAGAACTACGACTGTGGTTTTTGGTTTATTTAAGAAGAAATCGTTGACAAGGACATCATTCTTTAAGCCATCTGTGCAGGTTAAAGGTGGTGCATAAAAATGGGACAAAGGTAACTAAAGTAATGAATCGTTTGAATGGCAGGACTTCTTTATCCCTCCAACACAAGAAGTCTCATTTTTTTAATAGGTTGGCTGAAGAATGGCTACCGTCAAGGTGACTGGCACCAAATTACTGAAAATCATTTCGTCAGAAATTCTTTCTCCTTCTCTGATGCGAAAGGATGTCAGAAAATATTCTTTTCCATTTGTTCTTTTGGTTTAAAAAAAATCATATCTATGAATAACATGCTATTATTGCTACATCTTTTTTTTTTTTTAGACATTGATTTTGGCTTTCTTGTATGAAAAACTAGTCTCATTTCCTCCTCTGTTCTTCTCGACACTTGCATATTTTCTCTCTTTTTCCTCAATACGGTTATGTTAGCACTTAGAAAATTATAAAATTATGATTCTATATGATATTTATAAGTGAGACATATAGCACACTACAGCTCCTTTTTTCTTCTTCATCTTTTATGGAAAACATTTTTCTTTTTCCTGGAGCTAGCTATTGCCCTTCTCTTCTCCCTCCCTATCCTTAGTTCTAATTTAATCTCCAACTTTTTCAACAGGATTTTGAGTCTCCTCTGAGATGGACTCTCAGAACAGATATGCCATCAGAGCCTTCTTTTGGGGAGGCCTTGGAAGAGCCTTCAGATGGGACCTAGTGTGGACTGATGGCCCTGAAGGCCTTGGCTCATGCCTTTCATCCTGGGGAGTTTACATGAGTAGCTATCATTGCATCTCCCAATTCCAGGGTCATGTGTGTCTCAGGATAAGAGGTGCTAGCTGACCCCAACCTCAGCCTTTCAAGGCTTTGCACAGTACACTCATTGCTCATGCTTGCCACAATCAGCTGTGACTGTGGCCATGTGTCTTGTGCGTGGATTTCCATCTGTTCGCTGCTCCCTCCAGAACATGGGCCTCCACAGTGTTGTATGAGTGGAACAGAGAGTTGGGGAGCTGTGTCCATTGTTAAGGCCAGGCTTGGAAATGCTTCCCACACTTCTGCCCACTCAGTCACAAAACTGATCAGACCAGCAAGGGAGGCTGAGACCTACATTCTTCCTGCACCCCAAGAAGAGGAAATAGTATGCCAAAACATCTAGCATTATCTCTGGCAAAGTCTGACTTTCTGTCACCATTATTTTTCTAGTGTATAGATAGAAAGACAACCCAGAGCCCCATCCTATCACCAAGTGACAGGCAATACTGTTTCTTGGTTCCGACTCTTTTGGTCCAGCCACCTATAAACTAAAAACCAAAATCTTTGGCTTCACAAACAAAAAAGTAAAGGAATAGCTCAAGAAAATAAAGACTTCTATTCAAAAAGCTGAGGAACAAGAGGCCTCAGAGAATCACTGCCTGTAGCAATTCTGAGATCCCACCAAAGCAGAGAAAGATGCTCGTGTCCCCAACCTGCAAGCAGGAGCATTTCCTGAATTGGCCTTGATTCTGCTCTCTGGAAGGAACTCCTTTGGCTCTGACACTCTAGGACCCCTTTCTCTTGTCTCTGAGAAACTATGATTTTTACTCTCCTTGGTCACAGAGCACCTGTGCATGTGAGCCACAAAGTTTATTGAAAAATGCTTACAGGGAAGGCCAAGGGAAGTGGCAATAGGCCGGACAGATAGTACCTCTGTCCTTCCTGTTGCTTCCTCAAGTAATCACTTCACCAAGTAATGACTTTACTCCAAAAAACAGCATCTCCAACCCTCCTGAGGCCTTGCCCAGGGCAACCCACTACAACAGTGGCTCTTTTCCTTTCCAGAGTGCTCTCAGTTCTGCTCCAATTTCCATAGGGAGAGGGGTTTACGAGCTAAGCTACAGAAGCAATGAGGTCATTCATTTGTTCAGTTTGCTTTGTTCCTTGTATGACCAGCATCCCAAGGAGCCACTCTCCCAGCATTTGTGCAAGAAAGCAGATTTCTACAGATAACACTAACTTGCCCTAATTCCCAGCAAACATACAAGCAAGCCAGTGTCCTACTAGACAACCTTTATCAGGGCATGCTTGCCCAGACTCACTCGCTCTGTTCCCTTAATTTACCAGGTTCTTAGGAATGGAAAGGAGCACTCAGGGCCATGGTGTTTAGTTGTGCTTCTTTTCTCCAAGGATGAAAGAGTGCTCCATGTGGAGGGAGCCTTAGGGAGCCTTGGAAAGCTTGTTTCTGCTTGTGGAGGCTGGGCCTCAAGTGGTGTTCTGGGTCTCAAACACTTGAGGTTATCTTGATCAGATTTGTGGTTTCTCCCGCAAACCAATTCCTTCAATACCTTAATGCTTCGGATGTGTTTTCTCAAACTGGCTCCTATGCAGCAACCACACCTAGAGTCCTAGACCCAGCTCTGCTTTCTCAGGCACAGACCTCTCCCATTGCCCCCGCCTCCCTCTGCATCTTTCTCCCAAATTGTTGGCACCCACACAGCAGCTGCTAGGCTTGAATGGAACCATCACACTCAAGTCACTTTTCCTGAGTTTTACTATAGTATAATTTACAACCAGATCTGGCCTCAAAATTTTGTGTCCTTTTTCTTTCTCCTTGCACACCAACCAATTATTTCCTAACACCATCTCTTTCTTCTAACAACTGGCCAAGTGAATCCCAGACTTTGCACTATTCACAAGCACCTTGTTTGAAACTGTTCCTGGTCTGCTGGGTCTCACACCACAGCAAGTGACACTTTGGCCCAGTGTTTGCCACTGTGAAATTTGGCTCCTTGTCTTTCTAATTTCTGATATTAGCTCCCTCGCTGCACACCACTGAGCCACTAAGCAAATGCCACATAGTTTAAATTTCTCTTCCATCATCACCCCCTTTCAATGAGTGTGAGAAAGCAACACTAGTTGTTACAAAAGAACAAGCCCCAAATAATGGCTTAACTTAATGAGAGTTCTATTGCTCACTCATGTCACAGTCCAAGGCAGATCAGGTGGCTCTCCTTCTCAAAGAATGCCAGCCAGAACATGAATCCTCAAAGTGACCACAGAAGGGAGAGAGAGACCAGGACAACATTCGGGTATATTAAGGGCCAGACCTGAAAGAGATTACATCACTTTTTCCCATAATTCATTGCCCAGGATTCATTCCTTGGGCTCTAACATGACTAAAAGGGATGTTGGGATGTGGCATCTTCCTGTGTGCCTAGAAGAGATGATGATGTGAGCACGTAGAATTTTCTCCCATGTGCTTACTGTCTTCCTATTTCTTGGCTTTTTTTTAATGGTACACATCCTCTACTAGCTTCTTCAAATTTGGCAACTGCACTCACATTGCCTTCAAATGTCTTTATTTTAGCTTCACATTCATGAATAGTATTCTTCTTAAAATCTGAGTAATATTCCATCATACAGAGAAAAAGCAATCATGAAATTCATTTGGAAAAATGGGACCCAGCATAGCCAAAGCAATCCTTAGCCAGAAAGTGAAGCAGGAGGCATCACAACACCAAACCTTAAACTATACTACAGAGCCGTAGTAATAAAAGCAGCATGGTATTGGCACCAAAACAGACATAGATCAATGGTACAGAATAGAAGACACAGAGACAAATCCACATAAATACAGTTATCTCATGCTAGACAAAGGTGCCAAAAACATTCACCAGAGGAAGGAGAGCCTATCCAATAAATGGCGTGCTGGGAAAAATGGAAAGCCAAGTGTAAAATAAATGAAATGAAACCTTTATCTCTCACCCTGCACAAAACTCAACTCCAAGTGGATCAAAGACTTAGGCACTAGAACAGAGACCCTGTGCCTAATAGAAGAAAAAGTAGGCCCAAATCTTTACCATGTCGCTCTAGGATCTGACTTCCTTAACAAGAGCCCTAAAGCGCAAGAAGTTAAATCAAGAATCAATAAATGGGATGGACTCAAACTAAAAACTTCTTCTCAGCAAAAGAAATAATCAATAATGCTTTTGATTCTTAGTTTAAATACAGACAATGAAAGAATTTCTGGATTCTTCTCAAGGGCATTAAGTTCCAGATGTCAAAACAGCTCCCCAAAGATTTAACTAACTTGTGGCTGACCATCTTTCTATCAGGAGCCCTATTTAGCACTTTAAAGTAAGTGTTTCCTGTGGAGAAAGCAGATTTGGCAAACATTGGATTGGTCACCCACAGTGGAGAGGAAGGGGCTACGTGGGTGTGAAGAGAAGAGATGAAAACCATCTTGGAAAAACTCCAGCTAGAGCCTGACTTTGAAGAAGACAAGAGGTCTGGAATGGTCTTCTTCATGATACTCTTGCCTGGAAAAGCATTATGCTTTTGCCTCCCTTGAGTGAATTCTTGCCTATTCTTAAAATATCCAGAATGGAGACAGACACTCACTGCCTAAAACTACCACTGTCTTGATAGGTCTTCAGAAGTAGCAAAGCCAATGTAAGCAAGTTGCACTGGCACCTTTGGAAAGCAGATTTTTGTCAGATTTAAACAGGGTTTAACTAGGTGTGATATTACCAGGAAGTGCTTTTGTTTTCTCCCACCAATTCCTGAGACAGTCTATCCCATATGAGTCAATATCAGCCCCTTTGAAATAGTTCCATCTTTGGGAATTAAAAAATCTGTCCAGACCACTCTAAACCAAAATTTCAATCTTGTATTCAGTTACAACTTTCTCCACCCAGCTCAGTTATTATTTCAGATTTGAGCATCAGTATCTGGGGAGGAGTCATCTGTCTGTTCCTCTCTCTTTAACCCCCACCCCACCTCCTCCACCCACTATGTCCTTCTGGATTTCCAGGTGCAGAGGGAAGAGGGATGAGATACACAAGATTAATGGAATAACCTCTGTCTTGCAAATACTGACTTTGGTGGGGGGACAGTTGTGGGTGCTGAAGACCACCTGGGGGTGGTCCTGTGGCACTGTCTCTAACCCAAAGGATGTTTCCCCTGGTGGAGTTCTTGTGACCCCAAACCCAACAGCTCTTTTCCTGCTACTGTGTCTCTGGGAAACCCTTATACAAGTAGACAGTCTTTCAAGACAGCTTAATCCTGGATCCTTTCCCACATGTGTCTGATACCTTGGGGCAATTTTTTTGACCCTCAAAAGACTCAAGTGCAGCCTGCTTAGCTGCCACCCTTGCTCTTCTTACCCTACTAACACAAGCTGCCTTGGGCAACCTCTCACCTTTTGACTTCCCCAGGGACACACCTGTCATCCTAGTTCTAGTAAACTCTGTGCTTTCAGCAAATTATACCATGTCTGAATCCCAGAAGGCATTTATCCAGGGGATGTGAAGTTACAGTAAGACAAAGAAGTTTCTTTCCATATACCATTTAGCAGATTTGGCCTCTTTGTGGATGAAGTAGAAGAGAAAAATTATAAGATAGAACGATGGAGTGAAGCTGGGCGTGGTGGCACACGCCTGTAATCCCAGCGACTCGGGAGGCTGAGGCAGGAGGATCGTGGGTTCAAAGCCAGCCTCGTGATACAGGCAAGGCGCTAAGCAACTCAGTGAGACCCTGTCTCTAAATAAAATACAAAATAAGGCTGGGGATGTGGCTCAGTGGCCGAGTGCCCCTGAGTTCAATCCCTGGTTCCAAAAAGAAAAAAGAAAAAACAATGGAGTGAGATTCTCTCAGTAAGGGACCTCCCCTTCTCTTCTGGACTTCTCTATGGTCAATGTAAGAAGTCATTAGCTCTGACCCTGTGCTCAGAGTGATGTGTCTAGCCCTGTCCCATGTATCCTGGTCCTTCTATAGGAGGTTGGGTATCATTTCCCCAGAACAACACCAACCAATTTTCAAGGGGCTTTCAGACCACCTGAATGGGTCTTCAGCCTTCGCTTCCATAAGACACTAAAGCAGCACATTACGAAAACTGGCCACATACATACTAGAAGATTCTTATCCAGTAGCATTCATTAGATTCTAAGCCCCCAAAACAGCAGCGTCAGAAGGCTTACCAAAGCAGCGTCAATCTAAGGCTTACCAAAGATCATGTGAAACTTTGTCAATAGCATCCACTCTCAATTATCCCCATGTGCTTTGCTGGGAGGAAAATATTCATCCTATCTAACTCAGCTTGTGCCAGGTACACCTGCACCTTACATTGGTGTAATGGCAAGGAATAAAATACAACTTAATATCACACCTTAGAATGCAGTTGACAGTTGTCTGCTCAAGGAAAAAAGCTACACAGAGCATCCTGAATTCAAATACCTATCATATCCAGAAATCTGGGTACATTAAATTGTCTGTGGGTAGCCTAGTGAATCTGATAGGAAAAACCAAAGCATTGATATGCCTGAATTTTTTTACACATCACAGCTGTTGAAAGTTGAAGGGATGATGATACACCAATAACCACTGCACCAGGTAAGTTTGGCTGCTGCTCTTGAGTTCCTGGGACCGACAAAAGGAAGAACGCATATCTGCACTATCAACCTGGGTGCACTCTGTACCCTCTCACAAGTAGTGAAGGTCATGAGATGATGTGGGGAACAGGAGAGGGGGAGGGCTGGGGCACAGCATAGGACAGTGTCCCTCTGAGCCAACCTGCTAGTGGGAGTGCCAGGGACAAGGAGGAGAAACAGCTGGGAGGCCAGGACACCCAGGCACTCTCTCCAGCACCATCAGCTCCACTGGCCACGTGACATGGTCAGTCCCAGCAAGCAATTCACACTCTAGCTCTGTCCATCATGCTCCCTTGGGCACCTGGCCACACTCACTCTCCAGTCCACTCCCATTCCTGGGCTCCACACGTCAATGTGTTTTCCATACTTGGATCTTTGAAGAAAGGCTCAGGTTCACTGATGCCCATGTTGAGCTGTCCAGTCAATGGCCACTCACCATCCCATCCCTTTGCCATTGAGTGGGACTATTCCCCTCTGGAAGTGTCATCTCTGTACCATTCACATCCTTTCAGATACTATTCCTTTTCTAATTCTGTTCCAGACTGGGTGGAGCTGATGTTCAAAATATTTAACACCTGGCTTGTGGTATAGGCACCAACCAATCAAGATGAATTCCAGCCCTAAACTCGCAGCACCCAAGGGCTTGTACACACGCACCAAACACAGACTACAAAGAAAGGAAGAAGAAACCAAGGCCTGTATTTGGGGCTGATGGTTTTCTCCTGCAGTTGGCCCTTGGTGTTCTTCCTGTGGTTGTTCATAATTACCGTTCCTTGCCTGAGCACAGAACTCGCAGAAATCCTTCCCCGTGAAAAGAAAAGGTGTCGTGCCTAGATTTGGGGGTATTTTTTGCTTGTTTTTTGCACTTAAGTAATGTGTACATCTCCAAAATTTCAGTTTCTACTAGTGTATTTTTCTAAACAACTGTCTGTCCAAACAAGCCCCTTCCAACACTGCCATCCTATCCTTGGAGTTACTAAGAAGTTCTGAGGGATCCTGAACTGGGGCCTCTTCCCCATTCAGGGGTTCAGGAGGAACAACACTGGCCCTGATGAGTTGCCTCTTTGCCACCCCAAGGGGGCTGTACCAGCTGTTTTACTCCTTCCCAAAGGAGGTGGCCTGCCTGGCATCCGAGGAAGAACCTCCCATTCAATATGCCTAAATATAAATTCTATTTTAGCGGGCAAAGGTGGCTCCTTCACATTGTCATGATTAAGACATCAGCCATTTCCTGGAAATAAAAGCCCCTCGGAGGTGTTTGGAACCCAAAGTATCATCAACACCAGCTGGCAATTAATCTCCAGGGAAAGCTCTTCCCCAAGTCTCCCAGTTACAGGCTAAATATACCATAAAAGCAACCTAACTTTGGATGTGCTGTTTATTCTTCACATTCCCCCCCGGGGGCTGCCAGCTTCAGGCAGGGCTCAACCCAGCAGCAGCTGGCATTGCGGGAGTGCCTGGAGGTGGGCACTGGCTCTATTAGCTCAGCAGCTCAACTGGCCCAGACTCTGCATCTCTAAAAAGCACCAATTTCTCTTTCCCTCCAAAAATACTCCACGAGTTTCTCGAACATTTTTTTACTAGAGTATTGGTATAGCAAAATTTATATACCCTCATATTCAATTTATAAAACTGCAGTTACACATTTCCCTGCTTTTTTGCCATAATGTCTACTTTTGAAACTTTGGACTGAAATAGATACACTCAGGTATGAACTAGTCAAAGGAGTCAGCGCGCATGACCAAGAACTGCCATTGGAAAGAATGTCTCCGTAGAGGAATGAGGTGACCTCATCGGAGGCCGACAACCTTACTCATTGCCTATTTTGTGGGCCTCCCTGGTCTGAAAGGAAAGCTGTGAGATCAACCTAAGAAGAAAACAAGCCCACAACAAGGGTATTGGGCGTGATTTTTTGAGTTGGGGGAAACACCTAAGTGCATAACCCAAGTATCACAAGTTCTTGCCACCCATAGGGTATCGCCACTAAAGAAAAGGGGGGCAATAAGCCACCATGTCCCTGAAGGCCTCCTTTCTGTTCCCAAAAACCCAGCCACGTCAAGGGAAGGATGACAGCAAGCCTGGGCCAGAAGGACTCTGGCTTTCTCTTACGCATACGGGGAAGTTAGAGGTAAGTTAGTGTTATCTGTAAAAAGCTACTTTCTTGCATGTACGCCAGGACCATGGCTCCTTGGGATGCTGGTCATATAAGCAAATTAAGCAAGCTAATGCTGATGATGTCACTGCTTCTGCAGCCTAAAATATAAAACCCCTCTGTGAGTGGGGACCAGTGCAACGCCAAGGCCACGGTGGGAAGGATTCATGTCACTCATCCGGCCAGCCACCACAGGACAAACGCCATGAGGAAGAGGGGGTGCTGCCTGGCAAAACACCTTGAGGGACGGAGGTGCTACCTGCCAGTCTGTCACCACCAAGAGCGCTCCTTGGAGCAATCTCTGTTCTCTTGTAAGCTTTCCCCAGTAGAACGTCCGTTTCCCGTGCTGTCTCCAGGAACTTTCCTTGGCCTGTGTGCAACCTGCCCCCTCCAGCCCTGGCACAGCTGGCCTGTGAATGATACACATGGCAAGGAACAAGAATGAAGCCACTCACCACTAGAGTCCTAGAACATAGACAGACAATGCCATTGCATACCCATTTTGATTGAACCAGTGGGCCAAATTTTATACAGATTTCAGGAACTCAATACTGCTATTAACAAGCCGTTTTGCCCTGATGCTTAGAAAATTTATCTATAAGAAATGCTCTGGCCCTGAGCGTAAAACTTCACCCAAAAGGCAGCTATTACTCTTTAAACTCTCTCCTCCTCAGAGGCTATTCACGTAGGCCAGGTATACAGTATTTTTCTCTGAATACGTACTTTTCCCCTGGCAGAGGTTTGACTTTGAGATATGCCATTGGTGAAGCTATGACCAAGGGCACAATTGGGATTAGAGATGGGGGTGCCAAGCTGGGCTCCAGGGTCAAGTGCTGTGGAGGGGCAGGAAGACAGAAGCACATTAAGAAGCTGACAGGATTCGAAACAAGGGCACAGAGGCTCAATTCCCTCAAGGCAAAGCTCTGGAGCCAGGCATCAGAACAGGGCCGGAAAGCAAGATCCATACAGTACAGGTAGAAGTGGACTACCTGAATCAAGGGGGCTGGGGAAATCAAGAGAAAGGGGCAGGTAATCATGAATCTAAAGATAGCCCACTGGCTTCCATAGTCTCCCAGGAGGCATCCTGAGCAGAGAGAAGCATGCAAGCCAGGGTCAGGGACATCCTGGTATCTGCTTGGACGCAGGGTTTGGCACTGGTCCAAGTCTGATTGGGGAAACTCCTGCTGAACTTTATGATCAGGTTATACAGAAACAATTAGGCACATATTCATACATGATCATTCATGTGCAGCCCAATTCTCATCCAGAAAAGGCCCAGCTTTCCAAAACACTAGTGTAAACTCTGTCGCAGTGGATCATACTCCCCATCAGCTCTCTGCCCCCCTCCACTGCCTGGGCCAGCAAAGCCCAGCACCACCTCCTGTTCTAGTTCCAAACCAGGGCTGGTATGAGTAGGGAAGCCATTAGGTGGCTTCAGCATTCTTTTCCCTCCTATCCCCTCTGCTCTCAGTACCCATCTAACAGGCTTAGCTTAGGTCCCCTGCCTGCAGCCAGAGTGGTGATACCTGGGCTACAGCACCACCTGGAACCACCCTGGCTATCACTGGGGCCTCTGGGACCCAGTACCCCCACTTGAGCTCCCACCTATTCCCTAAGGGCACTTCACTACCTTTTGCACATCCACCCTAATAGGGCAATTGGGGTTTCTGCACCATGGGATGCCAAGCTGATTGCCTCAATATACCACAGGTCACAGAACAGGGTTCATGCCTTGTACACTGTTGCAAGGTCCTTTTCTGATTCTCCCTTCTCCTTCTCCAGATTGTCTGCTCTGGTTTTTAAAGCCCTGAAAGGACACGCAACTGTAACTCAGCACTGTACAACCCAGCAGTGATCACCCTCAGCTGGAAAGTCAAGCTCCACACCCTCCTGCCTGCACCACCCCCGTAGGGGACAGGCCCAGATGGAGAGCAACCCCCTCCTTTAGGTCCCTTTTCTGAATCTCCCCACCCCAACAAGGAGGGAGCTCTCAGTCCAAGATTGCAGAGTCCCCATGCCTTATTTTGTCCAGGATGGTACTTTCATTCTGTTGTCCTCTGCTTTGCCTTGATTACCTTGATCTAGAAGGCTGTGATCTCAAGGCAGGGACCAAGTTTTGACCATTTTTAGATCCATAATACAACACAGTGCCTAACACAGAGGGGGACAAAATGTATGTCAATTCAAAGAATTCTGGATGAATGAGCTTTCTTATCGGTAATAGCCATCAGTCAGGAGTTCTTGGCATCCTCTGAATCCTCAGGACCTAGGTCTACCCTCATCATGAGAGCTTCCTGGGTCTCCCAGGAAAGCTGAACAGCTGTTCCCACTTCCCCAAACCTCACTTGTCAGGGTCTATTGCTGGATTCAGTGGCCCATAGCCCACCCTACCCTAGAAGTGATGCTGGTGGCAAGATATCCAGGGCCATCCCAGACCTTCTGACCACTCCCTATTATGACTCTCTCTCACAGAGAGTAAACTGGTCACACTACCAAATTCTGATGTGTAGCCCAGCACCCTTGTAAGTGATGGTGTAAACTGGTACCATTTTTAGAATGGCATTGACATGTGTCCCCTTAAATAATATTCCAATAGCAACTGATTCATGTTTCAGAAACAAGTTCACAGGCTATGGAAGAGAAGAAAGAAAGAAAGAGCGAAGAGCAGCATTTTATAAATTATTCAAACAAGTGGCCAAAAACCTTTTAAAATTCTTAATCACTGAACACTAGCCACATGTAGAGAACTTGCCTTCTAACCATGACGATAGGAGGGTGTGGGTGTGTTTTGGTGTATTTGTCTCAGCACCACATGAGAGCACACAGATAATCGGGGGACTTTGTTCGGGTCCCATTCCATGTGGGGGAGATTTGAAAAGGCACCCGAGCTGTGACACAGGACCCCTCCTCCATGATGGAATTTCCAGAACAGCCCTGATTTCAAATATTTGGTCCTGTTGAGCAACAAATTGATACTCCAGCAATTCCTCATCCAAACTGCTTCTCCTGACCATCCCATACACATCAGAGTCCCTGTGTCCCAGCTTAGAAGGTTAGAGAAAAAAATGGTGCTCACTGATGGGTTCCACTAAAGATCCCCTCCCACTTAGGAGTACACACTTCTGTAATGCCCTTCACTGGATAGATAGGAGAGAGCTTCTTAAGCTTCTCTGAGAATCCACAGAGCGTCTAGGCAACAGGAGTGGGGGAGCCTGAGAGCAGCAGGCTCTAGAAAGCACTCACACCAAGAAAGGTGGGCGGAGACTGTATGCCTGGGATGAGACTGGTCAAGGGGGGCAGGATACTGGAAAACACTCAGAACATTGCCAACCTGCAGTCACTCACAACTTAGAGGGGGCTGCCTTCTAGGTCCATTTTCATTCCTCTTTTTGATCAGCTGTGATCATATTATTCCAAGCGCCAAGTACCATTAAGTAAGCTACATCATAGGATGCAACCACAGGGCTTCTGAATCAGCTCCCCAGGCACACAGGACTCTGAGGATGAGACCCTGGTTCTTCCTTCCTTGTTCAACTCATCAAAGCCCCTGGCCTTGGTAGTATCTGTGTTATTGCAGTCCATCTTTCTGAGTCATGAACTTGGCGCTTTGACCCTTCTGGCTCTGAGTGCACACTTTACTTTTAGAGGTTCCGCTCTCAGGAACTTTGTCATCTTCCCAAATTGGCATGGGAGCCTCAGGGCCAGGGGAGAGGTGTCCCTCCTTCCACTCATTTTTGTTGACGTTAACCTGCTGGAAAGGTCACACCAACCAGAGCCACCAAGTTTCTCCAATCTCCATCCACCACAAGTTAGCTCCACTCCAACCCCCAGTGCCCAACAGGAATGAAAGCATCTGTCTATGCATTGTCCTCCAGATGTGGTGCAGCTGTGCTATAGGCAGGCAGCACATGTGCCAGGGAAAAATCCAATCAATAAATAAAGTCTTGCTACCTGCCCTGCAAACAGTAAGTCTGGTCCTCAGTGCATGGACTTTTCACACAACTCACCACCCTCCTCCATCTAGAACATTCCTTCTGGCATCAGCTCAGTCACATTCCAATATTCCCACCAGCACTTTGACAACGGACTGATACCTTATGGGGGGTTCCTATATACTTTCTGGTATGCAAAAAAAAAAAAAAAAAAAAAAAAAAAAAAAACAAAGTAAAAGGCAGTTGCTCACATTAGGACCCATGAGCAAGCACCAGGATTTCACAGACAGAAAAAAAATGTGTGCAGGGCTTTCTCTTTTTTCCTGCAATAATGACCTGTGGCTTTTGTTAGCTCTCATGGAAATCTATGACTGAAGTTCTAGTGCTTACAGTATATTCATTCCAGGAAAGTATAGGAGCTATCCTCTGACTCTCTGAGGAAAATTGAAAGCACATTTTCTTGTGCTTAAAACGGAAGCTACTACCAGGAAGCTTTTCTTGTAACCAAGGCCATAACCCCATAGCCTTCAAGTTTTGTCAACCTTCCTTCTCAGGCATCTGCCCCCATCTCTCTGTCTGTCTCCTCCTGTGCCTGGTTCACCAAGCTTCAGGCTCACAGCCCACATACCCTGGAGACCCAGCTTGGGGTCCCAGAGTTCGTCCTTGGGGAAGTATCTGTCTCCATGAACACCATGGCCAACTTCAGTACCTACCTTCCACCAGGAAGAGCATAAACCAGAACAGCCATTTCTGGGTGTCTCCTTTCTTGCCTCCAGCACACTCTTCCACCAGGGGACCCAGGAGCAGCCTGTTGTGATCGGTGGGTATGAGGATACCAAAAAGTTGGGGGGATCCACCTGTCCTTGACCATCTAAATACAGCCAAGTGCACCTCTGCATTCCTATAGAGTGCATAAAGAAGACCACCGCGTACAAGAGTACCCACTAATAGGTTCATCCAGGACCACTTTCCTACCAATATTTCATGAATTATTTCTCCCTCCTTCCTGTGGCTCTTGATCCCAGGCAGGGACCCATTGCAATCCTCTCCTCTGGCTCAACAGCTCTTTCAGCTCTTGCTTTGCACGTTCCCTTAGTTCAGGCCCTTATAACACTTTGGTCACAGGGAGTGTTCCCCACCCAGGCCAGTCACCTCCCTCACTTTTTACCTCCCACCACCTCAGGTTCCTGGGAAATTGTCATAAAATTTTCAGATATTTGAACTATTTAGGGGTAAAAAAAAAAAAAAAGCATTTTGCTATGTAAAATTTGCGAAAGCAAAGAACCTAAGAGTCATGTTGAAGCATGAGTTTTTCCTTTTCCTTAGCAGAAGGTGGGGATGGATATTCTGATGCTCCCTTTCAGTCTAGAGTGATGCAGCATTCAGGGAAGGTCACCATCTTCCCTGCATTCTGCAGACCGCCCAGCAGACTAGACCTCCCAGCAGACCAGACCTCAACCCGACAGTCTTTCTTCCCCAGATAGCCTAGCTGGCTCAGGTTGGCTGGCAGGACACACACCAACAGAGCTACAGGACCTGAGTTTGGGATCTGCCTTTTTGAATCAGAGTCCTTGAAACTCATATTCTCAATTTCGACTTATGCTTAACAAGGACCACAGTAGTCAAAGAACTTCTGAGGCCCATCATAATCCCACAGGGGCTTCAAATATGTTGAAATGCAAATTCTAAAAAAAAAAAAAAGAATCAAAATGTTGTAATTTGTATTGATGTGGCACTTTCCAAAGACCTGGCCTGTGCTCTCATGCTTAGGGGGAAGAAATGCTGAAGTTCCCTCTGAATCAACCAAGTCCTTCCCCACCCAGTGAATACTAGAAATCCAAGCAGCCCTTTCCAAACCCTGCTCTTGGATGATTCTCTCTATTCTGAATAAGCTTAAAAGCTGTGCTGGTCCTGTCAGACTTAGCAAACAGTCACCAAACACCCTCTCGGGTGAGAACACCGTGTGGAACTGTCTTGTGTGGCATGAATAAAAACAGGGATGTTTAACAGGAAGTGAGGCAGTAGGCCAATATCCTTAAAACAAATGACCTCTTTAAGCTGGAAGCAGTACCATTTCCCAGGAAAGGAAGCATGCGTATAACTCAATGAACTGACCCTGGACAAAGAACCTATCTGATGCTTCTCACAGAGGCAGAGGGGAGGGGAGGGGGACTCTAACTTAGCCCTCAATTTGGATTTTTAGCCCTTTGTTCTTCAAATAGACTGAGTCCACCACAGATTCTGTCCTCGCTCTGGCTCTGCTCTTCAGCTCCATATCATGAACCCACAACGGTCGCCGCCACATGGGGGTTTTGTCTCTGAAAACATCTTACTAAACTAAGCCATGGCAGAATCTGTCTGGGTGTCAAGTTAAGCAGCCCATTCACCCTGAGGGAGTGACAGTAGGAGGACCTGTCTCTTGTCACACCACAGAAATAGCACAAACCGGACAACAGCCACAGCAGCAGAAGGTCACAAAGAGGAGAAGCAAAGCCAGAGCTTCGAAGCTGCCTTGACGCCCCCCCCCCCTTGACTCACTTAGGAAAAGTTACTGTCCCCTGCACACCCAGCAGGGAGGCCCTGTCTGCCGCTGAAAATATACACTGCCCATGAGAAGTGTCTCAACAGCCAATCGCCAAGTGCAGCATGGGAAGAAGGCAACAGAGAGAGGATAGGCACAAACTTGTGCCTTCTGAGACACCAAGAATGAGCAGAGCCTCTTGTGGAAAGGCTCCAAAAGGGAAGGCCACTGTGTTTGAAGGACCATTTTTCTTTCTAGTAGGTGCTCGCCCAAGGTCATGTTGAGCTCAAGTCTTGAATGGCCCATTCCGAGATCGGTCCCAAGTTGCCTGTCCAAGCAGTCAAGCCCCTGACCTTCTCCCGGGGTGAAGGTAGTACACCTGGTAGAAATCCACACCAGGAATCCACGGCTCCTTGGGTACTAGCAGGTCTGGAACCTGGGGCACACCACTGTCCCCTCTATATTCTTTTTATTCTCTTGTCTTCGAAGCATTTGAGGAACCGAGGGAATGCTCTGTAAAATAACCAAGGGTTGCAATTGCTTCTGCCGCTGTGGGCTGTGCAAGGCCAGTCTTCCTGTAGGAGGCTTTTCTGTTCAGATGCCACTTTGTCGGGGCTTTAGGGGTATAAAAAGTGAAGCCACTGAGCTAGTCTAGAGGGGTGCGGATTAAGCCAAAGTGAGCTAGAAATTGCTCTGCTCAATAAAGCAACCAATATTTTGGAGCTGTCTGCAGATACTGCCAGGTGTGGGGAGGGGGTGAGGTTGGAATCTTGGAAGAAATGGGCAGGTAGTGAAGACAGAGCAAGAGAGGACCTAGGGAGATGTGTGGCTTGTGAAAAAAATCGCCATAGCCTGGAGGAATTAGTGAGTTTTGTTTCCTACTCTTTGAGGCGCTAAGACCTCTTCTGTTAACCCAAGATTTTTTTAGCTACACAAAAAGAAGCAGCTGTTTCAATCTGGGATGACAAAGGCAAAAAACAAAACAAACAACAAAAAGTTATTAGGGTCCAGGACAGTAAAGAGGTGACTTCAGTACCACTCAGAAAATGAAGAATGAACTAGAGATATTCAAAGTTCATGGAAAGTTTTGGACTGTATTTGGGAGGACACTAGATTCCCCAGAATCCAGGAACAGGGACTCCAGTCAGGCAATTTGGTTACCGAAGAAGAGTCCACCCAGACTCATATTGCGTCAGTCTTCCTCATGTCACCTCCTCTGCGTCCTCAGACTTGGTCAGCAGCCTGCTCCATTGACTCCTCTTTTCCAACACTAAGTCCCTTGCCTTCTGGCTCCATTTTCAGTCCAGACATTCTCATGGCCTGACTTCCATGAAGCTCCCTACTTGGCTCTCTGATGCCCTTGGAGGAAAGCCCTTCCAGCAGGTGGCAGCACCGCCTGCCAAGCCATACCGGGCCTACGTCACTGGTAGCCATTTCTCTCCCTAGTCCTTTGAATTACTTGTTAGGAATCCCCCTAGAAATCTACCTACTTCTGCAGAACAATTTTAAACTTGTCACTGTATGTGGCACGCACACTCTGACACATTTTCAGGGTTTAGAAAATACGTAATGGGAAATTCTATTTATTCTTATGGCCATTTTTTAAAAATGCAAACCATTTTAGAGTTATTTAGGGAGGAACCAGATGTAAGTATTTGATTTTTGCAATCTTCGCAGGCCTAATGAAAAGCCCGAGGAGGTCAATACCAACTTCAGGGGAAAAGCAGCAGAACAAAATCTTTACTCAACACTCTTTGCACAAGGCCCGTGCTAAGGAGATGCCCTTGTGTTGGAAATCTTAATAATACTTTGATACTCAAGCTTTTCCTTCTCAGAGAAAGGTTGGTGGCACCTGCGACCTTCACATAAATGCACGAAGAGCTACCAGACCAAGTTTCCTTGTATTTTCTTTTCTTCCTTTGTATTTAAGAGTTCTGATACTGGTTTTGTTTTTAAATTGGTGAAAGGTGGAGTTGCTCCTTTGACTTATGCCCATTAAAAAAAGGTCACAATAATCCATGTTAATAAAGAAAAATGAAATTTTACAATTTCTCTAAGTCCCGCAGAGCTCTCATTTTCAAGAGCTACACGCTTGTTAATGTTATTCAACAAATGCAACTAAATTGATATATTTTATCTCTCTCTAAAAGCTGTATTTCAGTCGTTTTAGAGCATGAGTTTTACTGCCTGTAACTAAAGGCATACTTTGAGATGCTCTGGCTAACTTTCTAAGTGATTTTAGTCTGGCTCTGCTTCATAATGCTTTTTTAAAATTTTTAAATTTTATTTGTCCTAATTAGTTGCATGTGACAGTACAATGCATTTATACATTTTGATAGATCATACATAATGGGGTGCGACCTCTCATTTTTCTGATTGTAGGATCACATTGATCATGCAGTCATCCAGGTACATGAGGTAATAATATGTTTCACTCTACTACCATTCCTTCCCCCATACCCCTTCCCCTCCCTTCACTCCCCTCTTTCTAATATAAAGTAACTCTATTCTTCCCTATCCTCCTGCCTCCCTATTGTGAATGACCATCCACATACCAGAGATAACTTTCGGCCTTTCGTTTTTTGGGTTTGGCTTATTTCACCTAGCATGATATTCTCTAACCATTAACGCTTTTAAAGTTATCCTGCACCATGCCAACAAATTTTTTGTAAAAATGCCTAGCCAAGCTCCAAGTGAGGAGGACATTCTTAGTGGAGGTGAATGTCCTGCCCACCTCCTCCCACTCTTTTTTCTGCTAACCAGACTGTTTCCCTTTATTCTCTGACATGCAGATCATGTTCCAAGCAGGACAGAGAGATTGAGAATCAGTGTTTCTCTTTTCATCCCCAAAGGTCACACTAAGTGTCATCCTTACATAACAAAGCAAGGAGGTGACTTCAGGCCTCCAAGTACCTGACAACCAACAAATGACCTTATCTTCTAGCAAACAGAAGATGTGCCCATCCTTCCTTGGCAGTTCTGCTTGGAGCACTTGGGTTTCCAGCTAGCCCGAGTGTCCTCTGAGCACCTCAGCTTCGTGGTGCCATGACTTAAGTTGACCAAATCTCTCATTGTTTCCTTGAATCATTTGACCTTGAATTGGTAGGTCTGCTGGTGGGCAGAGAAGGAATACAGTTTTAGACCTCAGTGAAGCCCTGGAAATATAAACTGGAAGAGTGAAGTTGGTAGATGATCACCCAATCAGAGAATGAGAAGTACTATGTCATGAGTTTACATAGGAGACGCTCTCTAAAAGGGAGATTGCATGAGTCAATTCAACAAGTATTTATTGACTGCCTGATTTTTTTTCCCCTTGGGCTCTGGGGATATAAAAAATGAATCAAACAAGCTCCCTGTCCTCCTTTTATGGGAGACAAATATGTAAGCAGATAGTGATAATGGCAGAACCAGATACCTTCACTGAGTAGCAGGAAACACAATTAGAGAAGGCTTCCCAGGGGGAGAAGCTTCTGAGTTCACCCAGAAGATAGAAAAAAAGAGTTTTCCAAGGGCAGAAAGTGAGGCAGGTAATTTCAGGTAAAAGGAAGGGAAGGAGGAGATCCCAGTGGATAAAATAGCAGTGCCCACCTGGAAGGTGTAAGAACTTTTGTGCAGGTTGAAGACCAAAAGCCAAGAAAGAAGAAGGGACATGGGCAGTGCAGCATGGCTGGAGCAGGGCCACAAAGTGGATTAGCCTGTGTCCAGGAGCAAAGGTATGACACAACAGATGGTAGAGAGCCACCCAGGGAAGCAACAGAGTCCCCTCTTCCTGCTTTCGCAGCAGCTGTCAAACTAGAAGAGGGTGGGACCTAGTGTGCAGGCTGTGAGGTTCACACTTTAGATAAGGAAATCTGGAGAACAAATGCCTGAGGTTGCCCACCCTGTGGTCTTCAGATCATCAGGAGGTCTGTTTTGCTGACTACTCTGAAGCTGGAAGAGTTGGGGGTGATATACGTTGTGTCCCCAAACTGAAGTGTGAATAGAGAGAGTTCAAAATAATTTGGTTACACTAACACTGAGTCATTCAGATGATGCCCATATTGGCAAAATCAGCACATTTCCCATCTGCCTGTCCTTCAGGCCAATGTGAATCCAAAGAAATCCACCAAGGCAGCTCTTGTCTTAATGTGTTCAGGCAGTGGGGAGAGAGGCCTGACCTGGCCTCCTATGTGTGCCATTATAGAGCGCCCACCCGAGGGAAATCGCTGGACACCTCTATGATCAGAAGAATGGACCAGAGAAAAGGAGACACTCTTCTATTTCCACAGTTCATTATCTATCTGCATGCATGCAGAGAAGGCAGAGAAGGATTTCAAATTTGCAGAAATGGTTCTCACTGAGAACTGCTGTCTGCCAAGAAATGGGGTGGGAAGAAGCTTGGACCTGGAGAGGAATCCCAGTGCTTCCCTGCCTGAAGGGAAGGCTACCAGGGAGAGGCCTGTGTATTGGGAGAACTCTGAATGCCAAATGCAGAAGTCTTGCCATCCATGATTTTGATTAGAAGTAATATATTGATGCTAACAAGGAGAGGGGCATTGGAGATTATCAATACTTGGGAAGCAAAAAGCAACTTTCCTCTCTCTAAACCCAAAGGAATTGTCTGGGCCTTTGGTTTCCTCTTTTTCTATACTATCTAGAGCACATTTTCTGTACTATCAAAAACAATTCCTTTTGCCTCTTTTTGGGAAAAGGGTGCCCCAAGGGTCCATCTGCGTTTAACAGCACTTGTTGTCAAGGGCTATTCCCACCCTCCCCACAGCAAGCACTACCCCAAGGTTGCTGAGGGGCCTTGTCTCTGTGTTCCTATACCTACAAGAGAACCTTGATTGGCAAGGGCTCTTAATGAGGTACCCTCTCTCAAGTCCACTGTCCCCAAAGTAGGCAGAACCTCCTTATGGAAATGTATGGTTTTATGAAAGTTGGCAGCTTGCAGACCGCTAGGATATTTATAGCAGTACCACTGGAAGCTCACTAGAAGCAGATTTCCTTCTATCCTATGGCTCTGGATGCCTCAATGCATTTCATTGGGCAGCTAGCTACCATGAGTCAGGACTTAGTTCCCAGGATCTACTGGGAACACAGGAATAAACAGCATGGCCCTGTTATAAGGGTTTATAGTTGTACTCTACAGATGCCCCTTGGGTTATAAAATCCAAGGGCAAATTTCCCTTTCGCAAATGTTTCCCAGAAGCACTGATGGAAATTTAAGTCATGTAAAATTATGCATTACCCCAGTAGACATAAAGCAGGCTTGAGCAGGTGAAAACCAAGGAGAGGAGGAAGGCTGAAGGAGAGGGAGACCCCACATTTCCAAATCATCTGGATTCTTCCTTCATCAGCCCACATTATTTCTGTATCCTGTGTATCATTCCCTCTCCACCTACCTTCAGGCACCCTGTTATTACATTTTCATTGTGATTAGACTGAAGTGCAGGCAAACAGTCTGACTCTCTTTGAGGACGTAAAGAAAATACAGAGTTCCTAATTCATTCTGTGACCAGCCCTGACTGATGCAAGAAACTGAAAATCAATGTCTAGGTTTATAATGATGGACTGATTTGTGAGGCTTCTGAGCTGCTATGAAATAAGAGCAAATACATATCTGCATGTCCTAATGCTCTCTCATCAATTTCTGGGAAATCTGAATTGTACATCAAAAGAGTTATTTGCTTTAGGTGGGGACATGTTAACATCCATGGGCATATAACCAAGTATACACACATAAACACATAATTGAGTGATCAAAATGTGTGGAATACCAACTGGGAGATGCCCATTTGTGGCAGTGAGCTTCCAGAGCTAAGAAGTGTGGGAGTCTGCATGGCTACATAGAAGAGCTGAGTCTTGAGTAAGAATGGGTGGGATTAACAAGGGGAAGAGAAAACAAAGCAGCTTCTGTGGGAGGAGGAAGACTGCCAAGAATTTCTGTAGAGCCAATGGAGCTAACCTCAGAGAAGTGAAAGGACTGTCTGGATGAAAGGTTAATGTAGGTGAGCACCAAGAAATAAGGGTGGACAGGTAGGATGGACCCAGGATATGTAGAGCTGCATGCTCAGAAGTTTCTCCAGTGGGAAGCCAGCAGCCTCATTCAAGTGCTTAGCAGGGGAGATTCGTGGCAGTAGCTGTGCTTCTGGAAGCTCAGGGGGCATATCAGGCAGTCCCACTGTCCCAAAGTTTCAGAAACACTTATAAACTACTATCCAAAGTAAGTGTTGAAGTGAAGAGAGGTCAGCTCATATTTTTACAAATCGAGATAAGAAAGAACCAATTGTTCTGTCCTCCTCGCTGGTTTCTCTCCCTACTCCATAGGAGCTCACATATTTAGGCTTTGCATATGCGCCGATCAGGTAGCTCTAGAGACAGATGGAGAGCAGGGGCTTAAAGGCATCGGAGAGTCTTGAACCAAGAAAACTCCAGGAGCCACAAATCATTTTCTAAAACAAGGAATGGAATCAGCAAGAGGCAACAGCAAGAGAGACCATAATAAGAGTCAGGGTGTGCAAGTTTCCACATGGAGTCACAACGAGATAAAAAAACAAGAAACCAAATGGCCATTCAGTCATACGATTTCCAGTGGAAATGAATGTGTTTTGTGAATTTCAATGCTCCCGGATTTTTTCTTTCTTTTGTTCCCCATTCTAATTGGACCCAAGCACGTAATTATTCCCATTTCTTATTCCCCATTAAAAATTACATAGAAAGAGACTTGATCAATGTAAGAAATAAAATGTATTGCTAATTGCAAGAGCAGGCCAAGAGAACAGATAAACACAGCACAGTAACATTTTTTAAAGGCAATATCCAAAAATATTATAAGTGCTCCTATTTGTTTAATTTGGAGGAAGAAGTTAGATATGAACCACAATACTGTGGTTTTTTTCATAGAGGTGACTACAGGTGAGTTGCTCAATGCTTTTCGCCTCCTTAATACTACTCACAATGTCACATCGAGCATGTGTGTTAAAAATAATTTTAAAATTGTTTTCCTTTTAATTGCATAGGACTTGGGGATGAGACAAGACCTAGGGATTATAGTTCTAATTGCCAGAGATTCCTGAGCTCTTTACTCTTGACCTTTAAAGCAATTTAACCATAGAGTTAAAAGGGGTCCCTGGTTCATTTAAAACTGTCACCAACCCTCTGCAACTGCCAAAGTAGTCATTTTCCAGAGAGTTGCTCTAAAAGTATCCAACCATTTCCACAAGTGATTAAGCTCATCCAGCTAGAGCAGGGAAGTGTGATGAAGGCCTGAGTGGAGAAACAAGATCCTTTACAAAGAAGATGAATGATAAATTCAAAACATCGACTCCAAGCTCCTCATATGCTCTCGTGTGCCCCCAAACCCTTAGTCACCTCCAAGCACCATCTCAGTGCACCGCTGCCAGAGTGATCCCAGCTTCATTTAAGTGATGGATCACTTGTTTCCTCTTCTCCCAAATCAGAAACAGTTGCAAATAAAGCATCTCACTCCACTACAGTGCAACGCCCAGGCGAAGGGATTCTTGGGAACAGGCTGTTCTGTTTCCATCCTGGGTTGTCACTCGCCCTCAGTAGGGGGACCCACAGAAAGAAAAGGTCCTGCCTGCTCCAGAATACCACAAGTATGTTTCTCTTCAATGGTTTCCTCACACTACTGTCCAGAATGAACTTGCTTATGTGTCAGAGAAGGTATCAAAACAGGTTTTTGTTTCTTCCTTAATACTTATCCGGAAAACCCATTGGAAATTACCATTATGGTGCTTGCTACTTTTGCATCTGTACATCTTGGGATGGAAACTGGAGCTAGCATTTGAGGTGTATTTCCACCCACATGCTTTTCCCTCCTCAGGAGGAAGTGCCATCTGGGTTCACAAGAGTTTGGCAGCAGGATGACAGACAGGCTCCCCATCAAGGCAAATGAGACAAATGTCCACAGTGCCAGGACAAGGGTTTCCCTTTGTCCACAATAGACTCTCTTGGTCTCCCTTTTCTCCCTCTGATTTTTTTTTTAAAGAACCATAAAAACTCTGAGGGTAAACCAACTCCAGCAGTCATAAACCAAATAGGGTGAAGGATAAAATCCTGACTTATCTGACCAATGGGTTTCTCCACGTTCCCTCCAGCTGCTCAGATGGAGCAGTTCTGTGCTCTTAACATATCACATGACTGGTGCTTTTCAAGCTTTAATATGCATATGAATCACCTGGGGATCTTGTAAAAAAATGCAAATCTTCTGACTCGGGACTACATTCTAAGGAGTTCCCTGATGATGCTTGCTGGTGAGATGGTTGTCCCATAGTTTATTCTTTGGGTAGCAAGAACCTTTACAGCCCAGACATTTCCTGGATCCCATTGATTGAGATAATTTATTAAAACCAATTCTGCCTGATAATCATTTAATCAATATTGTATCTGGTGGTGAAGGGCTCACCTCTTCCAGGACATATTGTGAAGGTAGTCCATGTCCTTTTGCCATGAACACTTGGCAAAAAGGGAGAAGAAATGCAGAGGGAGAACACCAGAGAGGCAGGAAGTGACACACAGTAGGAGAATACATCTGCAGTCTCTCTAGAAGCTCAAAGGACTTAAAAATGAAATGGCAGAGCACGTTCTTTACTGAAGCCAAAAGAAAACCCAGCACCAAAACAACCCAGGAAGCAAAAGCTGAACAAAACTGGAATGGAGCTACTGACTTTCCTAGCTACTTTCTCTTGGAATCCAAAATGGTGGGAAAAAGGGGAAGGATTTTTCAGAAGAGAAGAAGGGACCTTATTGTCACTGCCTCTGCAGGTGTGTGGGTGGCTTGTGCCTGCTGAAGGCAAAACAGGAACTCACCAGGCTCTCCCTGCATTCAACATTAGAAAAGCAATTGTACAAACAGATGGGTTCCAGAGAAGATCAATTAAACAGGTTGCAGTAATGAGACTCATTTCTAATTTCCAATGTTGCACGATTACAGAAGATACCTGAAAGCACCCAGGGAAAAACATTTACTTCCTTAATGAAGTATTTATACTTACTTTCTCCCAAATCTCTCAGAGATGCCCATACCTCCTGATAGTCATTTATATAAAATGGATAAGAGTGTATGGGTGTGCTCAGATATCCCCACACCATGGCACTGTGAGGTTGAACTCTGAGGCCCAGAGTGACTGACCCAAGTTCAACTCTCAGTTGAGGAAATATTCTACCATATCAGAAAAGGGGAGTCCTTTATGGAAGAATCATAGATTCATCATGATCTTGATGTATGAGTTTGGCATAGCCCAAATTCTAAGCTCACTTTTAATTCCTTTGCCTTCCCACAGTGTGAGGTTCAGGGAAAGAGCAAAAGGCCAAAAGGAGAAATTTCACCAAAAACAAATTCTTCCTCTGCAATGACTGCTTATAGAAAATAGTAGATTCCCTGAAAGAGGCACAGAATCTGAGAATCCAACTATGTATCTCAATCCCAGGGAGAGTATGGATGGTAGAACTGAGGTCCAAACAGCACATCCCCTGGGTGACTAAGAAGCCTCATCTTCTGGTATCTGTGTGAACCAATGTGCTGTCACTCCAAGGGTATTTTTATTGTCCTGGATTATCATAGCCAGAAGGAAACCCTTGGACCTGCCCAGCTAGGCAGGAATCTAAAAAATGAGATAGTGGTATTACCATATGTCTAAGGTCTATAACTTCCTATAATTGTCTGACTGACCTATTTAAAAAGTGACTCAATACCTTAAAAGGAAGCGAAGAGAGAAAGACAAACAAAGGGACCCAGACTCAGAATCCCTAAATACTAGGGAAAGAAAGGTGTTTGGGATGCCCTCACCTATACAATCTACGCAAATGGACTCTACCTCCAAGACAAAGAGAAAAGTGCAGTTATGGTACTGACTTGAACAATAAGCAAGTTTAATAAAGGTCTGCTGGAGAAATCAGACCTCTATTCCTCCAACAGCCAGACTACCCCCTAAAACAGCACCATGTTTGAAATATTAAAGTCTAAGACCTATCCACCATCTCTCATTATCCTTCCAAATCCTTCTTTCCTCCCTTACACCATATCAACCCTCATTCATCCTATAAACCTGTCTTTCCCTCCCAGCTGGTCTCTTCTTTGTGGGCTTCCCTTCCTATTCTGGAAGGACTCATGAGGAGATTCCCAATGAATCCCTTTTCCATTCTTCCCAACATTCCTCTATGCCACAAAGCCACTTGTCTTCCAGCAGCACCTGACCTATGGCCAACCTTGGATCGATCCAAACATTCTCCTCCTTCTCTGCTCTCACCCCTGTGCTACTGAGCACTGCTTAAGAAAGTCACCACACCCAGGGTGTCTCTGCACCTCTTCTGGAATACAATGTCCCATAAGGATCCTCTCCTACCTCCCATGACAGTCATCCCAAATCTTCACCACTCTTACCAACTCCCCATCCCATCCCAGACTCCCTGTGAGCAGGAAGTTGGCCGTGCCTCGTACTTCAAACTACAAAAGGGTCAGGAAAGATCCTTTATGCATATGAATGAATCTAAATTTGCACCCATCTTTACCCCATCTTAGAGAATGTTGTCTATTCTTGTATTCAAGGAAAACCCACCACCAATGCTCTCCTGTAGCTCCTTCTCCCCTCCTCCTAGCCCAAGACCCTGTTACCTCCCCAGTGCCTTTCTCCACCACATTCTCAACTTCTCTCATCAGGTTCCATTTGTGCAGCTCATAAATATGCCCCAGGACCTGTCATGGTTTGGGAAAAAGCAAAGGTCTCCCTTGATCTTCCCTCCTCTCTAGCAACCACTCTGTCTTCCCAACCACCTCGTCTGACAAATCAATCTACTTGGACACTTTGCCACATTTTTCAGCTTATCCCAACCAAGGTTCTCACTTCTTCACCACTGAAAATATTCTAGCAGTGGTTACAGGTTGCCTCCTAAATCACAAAGGCAGGCTCAATGGACACCTTTCAGACTTTACCTTCTGTGAATAATACACTAGTACTCCTCGCTCAAAAACCTCTCCCTGGGCTCTAGCCCTGGCTTCCACTTTCTTCCATTCTTCCATTTCTCCAGCCCCACCCCGGCTTCGTAACTTCCTATAAGACTCATCAGATGGTTTCTCCTCTTCCTTTGGTATGCCCAAAGGATCTAATCTTTTCAGTTCACATGCTCAGGAGAGGGCTCTTCCCCACACTCATGACCTTACTTCATGGATAAACAAGTGACCCCACAATAACCAAAGTCTTTTTCTAACCATCTCCTGAAGAAACAGTGGGTACCTCATTTCCTGACTGATTCTTCCTTTCCCACAACTCCCAAGTCACAAAGAAGAATTCACCAAGTGTGGGTGCCTTCGTATAGAAAAGGGTCTCAAAATTAGAAAGGTTGAAAATGCAAGAGACACAAGAAAGGTCTCTTTGAAATCTGGAACAAATTGGATAATTGAGGACATTCATCAAGAAAGTAGCTTTGGACATAAAACAATAGTTGTTGTGAGGAAGAAAATTAGCACTGATTGCTTATCAATGCCAACAAATACTAAGCACTTGACTTATAACTTGTTTTATGCTCATATTAATCACATGAGGTGGGGATTGTCATTTTTGTTTTACAGGCAAGGACATACACACCAAACAAAGTTAATTTGCCCAAGGTCACAAAGCTAGTAAGTGCCAAAATCAAGACTCAAACCCAAACCATTTCTCTCCAAAGTCAATACCCCAGGATCATGAAGGGAAGAGAAATGCTAAGGTGGGAGAAGGGAAATTGAGACCTCAGGGGAAAAGCAGGTCACAAAAAATTTAATGAACACAAAAGCTTAGGGAATATTTTCCTATACCCACTTTTTCTTTTTTAGGAGCCATAAAATTCAACATTCCTCTCAATCATTAGTATTTCCCTTCCAAACTGTTTTTAAAAATATATGGTAACTCATTTCTGATCTTTATCAACACATTGAGTTTTGAACAGAAATGGAAACTCCTTGTGCAGCCATCTGGTGATGACTTTTGACTCTTTCTTCTTCCCCAGTCCCCTTCCCTTTGCCACCACCTATGTTGAGGAGGGAGTTTTGGGCTCTCCAATCCTGGTGCCATGAACATCCAACACGCACAAGGGCTGTGTACCTGAGAGCTCAGATACATTTTCTGGAGGCTTAATTGTGTTCTCATGGGAGTGGAGGTGAGAGATGGAGTAAGAATTCCATACAATTATTTCCTTGGCTTTTTATCTAAACTTTTGATTTCCTATCAGCCCAGAGAGTGAGCTCTTTCTCTTTTGTTTAGCTGTAGAAGTTGATTGTGAAGACCGACAGGAACCACATTGGATGCCTCAGGGGTGGTTGGCAGTTACAGGTGGACTCTTTGGGTGCAAGAGTTTCTTGAGGGTGTGCTGAAGGCTTTGTCCCTAATTGAATGCCAACTAAAATTGCATTTCCAGAAAAGTGATCTTCTGGAAAAGTTATCTTCTTCTGGGAGAATCAAAAACTAGGAAGACCAGTATTTGCTTTATTAAATTGAGAAAGGCAAAGTGATTCTGGTCAATAGTAAAATCACAATGTTAGTCCAATTGCTTAAAGTTTATTCCTAATCTACTCAATAAACCCTATACAGTCAAGAGCAGTTCAAAAATATTTCATGGAAGCACATTATGTTGTTGTTCTACTGTTTTTCTCCTTGTCTAATATATGACTCCAAGTAGACCTCAAGGTTTCTGGAGATACACAGGCAAGAACCCTCCAGGCCTTGCTCAGTCACCAACAATTGCCTAGAAAATTCACATTTGTGCCAACTCCTCAAAGTAGCTTTCTCCTCATTTGTGTTAGAGAACAGGCCACCCGTTCCCCTAGAAAAACTTAGACCCCCAAGTCATTATGAAATTTACAGAGAAGGATGGAGCAAACCCTATGAAAAACCACAAGTAGAGAAAAAATAAATGAGAGTTGGAGAAATTCGATCTTGACCTTGAGATTCAAGATGTTGTCAGACACACACAGAGAGAAGCCGAGGCTGTGTCTCTGAGGGAAGTGCAAGTGCAAGTGGCAAGAGGAGCAGCCCACGGGGCAGTTTAACTGAATGGAACCTTGGCAGAGGTAAGAAGCCACAGCAGCCCCCATCCTGGGGGAGGGCCTCTGGGGGCTTCGGAGCTGCAGACTTGGATTGCTCGCACCCAAGTGAATGCTTGACCCTTCTGTAGTTGCTACCCATTTCATTTTCTTGTTCATCTCCCACTTGATTATAGGTCATGTATCTTAGTATCCCAGCTAAGCCTAGCACATGGCAGATCAGTAACAAATATGAAGGAGAGAAGGGAGAGAGGGAAGGAAGAAGGAAAGGAAGGAAGGGAGGGAGGGAGGAAGGGAGGGAGGGAGGGAAGGAGAAGGATAGCTAGAAAGTATGTATACCGACACAGATGAAACACCATCTAAAATTAGCAGTAGGACTCTCGAGTAGACAGTCAAAAGACCCGGAAACTTTTAAGAAACCCCTGAAAAATTCATTCAAATGAGTGAGATCATCTCAGTGAAGAAATCATTTTGTGGTCAAAATAGGGTAAACAGGCTAAAGAGTTCTGTCTTTGGATTCCCACGTAAGCCTGTTACACTCCCCAAAATGTTATACTCCTTAAATACCATCAGGAAAGATGACCCCTCCCTAACCTCTTCCCCTCCCTAACCTCTTCCCCTCCCTGCAGGAAGTGAGAGACGCCCCGCCCCTTTTACTCCCCCTCCCTATAAATACTGGCAACAAAAGTAATGGTGGCCAGTTCCCTGGCACACCACCTTTAGGTGTATGGGAGGTCGTTGCTGGCCAGCTATAATAAAGGCTTCTTTTGGCTTTACATGAACAGCTTGGATGATCTTATTTTCACCGGATCTAACAAGCCAAGGCCAGAAGTGATCACAGAGCCTGGTAAAGAGGTACTCCCTAAAAACACGTCCAACAAATATGGAACTCACCTCCAAGGCTGCTTCTGGCTCTGATATAATAGGGCTCTGCCTTTCAATATCTCCTATGGCAGAAAGTTTCTGCAACCCCCTTGCATGAACTTGATAAAACAGAAAAGAATAAAACTGAAATTTTGAGGCTAGAGAGGTAGAAGTGAAAACTTGACTTTGAGAAGCAGCCTTACAGGTACAGCTTGGGAGGCTTGCTGCTATTGCTAACCAAACTGATATTTTCAAAAGACCATTCTTCTAATAAATGGCAGTACTGCTCTATTGGAGTAAGGGTCAAAATTCAGCATCTGTGTCCTGATTATCTACTTGATTGATGATATACATCACTGATTTCTCTTTGGGTTTCTCCAATCTAGAGCCCTCCATCACCTGACTCTACAAAGAGGAGGGCTAGATCCTGATTCCAGGTATATTTGCTCTCTCTTCTCTTCTGCTTTCACTAACAATGGAGCTCAGCCTGGTTGGCCTCACCTAAGGATGAATGATAAAGAGAAACATCTTTGTGCCTTCACCAAGAGACACAGGGGATTCCATCATGGAAAGAATGAGCTTTTGCCTGCATTTAGGAATGAGCAATCAACATGGAGGGGAGGTAGGAAAGAGAGAAGGAGAGAAGGAAGAAAAAAAGGAAAGGGAAGGGAGGGGAAGCAAAGGAGAAAGGACAGAGGGCTGGTGAACAGTGACCAATAAGCATTTATACAGTTGAAGATGAAACAAGAATGGAATGAGCTACAGCTCCTATCTCACATTCATGCTAAAAAAAAAAAAAAAAAAAAAAAAAAAAAATCCAAGAACAACAAAAACCCTCAGAAAAAATTGTAGAATTAGTTTCTAAGGAGAAGGCACTAAGGCTTGGGTCTCAGTGCTACTCTTTTCTGTCAGGGTGAAGACATTTCTTTAACCCCGTTATCAAATGCCTTTCCTCCCTGACAAACCTGGAAGCATGTTCCGCCTCCATGGGCTGTGACCCCTTGTGGTTCTGAGCTTGTGTTCATAGGCAGAGTGTTGATTGGACACCCTTCTTCGAGCTCACCCTTCTTCTCACATCTCCAGTGTTGCCCCACAGCCTGGAGGAGGAAGGACAAGTTCTTCAACATGGTATTGGAGAAGGGCCCGACTCCTCCCGTGTGTCCATTTGGTCTTTCCATGTCGCCCATAGTTCCCTGAGCCCACACCCACATGCACTCTGTGTTTTGGCCCATGCTTCTGCTCTGCCTGGAACCTTCACCTAATCCCACCCTCAGACCTACAGCAACCCGTGGCCCTGCCTCCTTCCCCTGTGTGTGACACCCCTGTATGCCCAAAACATGCCTCTTTCATCTCAGTGACCACATTCTTCAACACTGACCAGCTTCATGGTTTCATTCCCACTAGACAGTGAGGTCCTTTGGATGGAAACAATGTCTTACCTCTTCTCTGGGTCCCCACTTTGGGGCACCATGCCTGGCACACAGTTGGCACTCAATAAATGTTTGTTGGGTGAAGTGGTGAATGCACAAATAATCATCTCCTCCCTCCCTGCGCTTGAAACCCAGTCATCCTGTAGAAGAAGGAGCCGTGGGTTTGAAACCACTCTGGGTGTAACTGCTTCCCTCCCCCTCTTACCAGGTGCCTGTTTTTTGTCTTCTCATGTCTTTTCTCCTTTCTCTCTTATTCCCCTTTATCTCTTTAATGGCATGGTAGCTGGCTGAGCAGCTAGTAAGGCCAGATGCCACAAGAAAGTATCAACTGCCAGTGATGGCTGCAGGTCAGCAGGGGAGTCATGAGAAGGTAGAAACGTTCCTGAAATATCTTCCCAGGAGCTCAAAGCATGTGCTGGAGACAGTACTTTCTATGTTGAGTAAACCCATGAAAACCTGGCATATGAGGCTAGGTTTTCCCTCAGGGATACCATATTCCATTCTGGATCCTTCCCCACTCATGTGAGAAATGTGCAAATTGCAGCTGGAGAGGTCATCAATTGGGATGTCTACAGAGGCAATTTGCACTCTGTGGAGGAGGTTGCTAAGTGACTTCAAAGTTCTCTGCCTCCACATTGGCAGGCCTCAGTCCTTGAGTTGAATTTGGAGAACCTGCGGCATGATTGGAGCTGTGATCCAGATCTTATTACCCCATCCCCTGTTCCTTCCTCCCCTTCCAGGACCGGAAAGGGTCCCTTTATATCCCTTCTCCCAGCCCCACCCTGGGAAAGGGTGGACACACCTCCTCTCCTGGTTTCTTACAAGATTCTGTCTATGAAAAGTGAACACTGGAGTTACAGAGGCCGTGGGCAAAAAGTTCAATGATGAGAAAGATCCAGTCCTAGTCCCCACTGCTACCCACGTGCAGGACACGTGGCAGCTCCCCGTTACTCAGGGAGCTGTGGACGGCAGCAGCAGCAGCAGCAGCAAGCTTGATGCCAATGTTTTCAATGCCTTTGGCACAAGCACCCTCTGGCCCTCACCCTAGATGTCTGTCTCATAGCTAAATATCAGACACAGGACCTTCTGGAATCTTCCATGTCCTACCTACCAGTTTGAACTTTGGCAGCTCCCAGAGCCATCGCCCAGCTGAGCATCTAAGGAGAAGAATGATGAGCACTGCATGAGAGAGTCACTCTCAGAGATTCTCAGGACTCCTGGAGAGAAACCTGAAGGGCTTCAGCTCTAGACACAGCAGAGGGGAATTTGGTTTGGTGGCTGTTGCTAACCCCAGGGAAATGGGAGTCTCCCCACACAGCTCTGTTGAATTCGGAACAACTGGACTAAGGTAGCTGACTCCTGAGAAAGAGTTTGGAAGGAAAGAGAAACAATGACTTGAGATTTGTGAGGACACCTGGAATAGCAGAGGTGGCACAGAAGCCTGCCATGGCTGAGGCCTCTGTGACAGGCCCTGGCAGGCAGCAAGGACAGCAGGGAACGTAAAATGACAAAGCTGGGGGTGAGCAAATGCAAACCACTTCTTCACTGTAGTTATCCTGTGACTGGCAAGGACAGGTTTTCCTGGCTCATGGGGACCCAATGGCTTCGCTTGGCAGGCAGCACTGCCGGCTCTCTGTGAGCTGGGGCCAGAGATGCAATGCTGCTGCTTATCACAGCCCTGCCTCAGGAAGGGCACACTCTCCAGTCCCATCCCACCTGGACTGCTTTCTGCCCTAGTCATCACCCACCTCTTCCGGACACTGCAAGGCTTGTGGAATGGACTTTAAAAAGAAAAGAAACAATGAAGGAAAACCCAAAAACTTTCACAGATCAGACACTAAATTCCAAGGCACACACAAACTCTGTTTAAACCCTATTTCCACGCCTCCCCCCGTGCCATCCTTCCTGCCCTCCTAGGACCAAAGGGAGGTGGGCCCTTCCAAGGAGAAAGGATGCTCATCGCATGCCAAGAGGTATTTTTTAATAGAACCAGACAGTGCTTAAAAGGGTGCCCTCGAAACGTGATGAGGAGAGACAATGGCACTGACTGCAGTCAGACTGGAGAGGGACCCTGGTGAGGCCCGGTCCTTGGCATATGGAACAGTGATCACAGCCGAAACACGGTAAGAAGGGAGAACCGGGAGGGAGGGAGAGGTGGAGGGAGTCTGTTGTCTCGGATCTCTCTCTCTCCAGGAGACGCACTGTGTAAAAAGGACCCACAAGAGGGTGGGTTCAGTGTGGCCCAGGGACAGCATTCCAAATATCATTATAAAGTCCCCTCCAGCAGTCCTTTGTCCTGAGCTGCTCCATCTTTCTCCTCAGGCACTGTGTGCCCATCCTGGGCTGCTCACCATGGTGGCTAGCATGTAGGGACAGAGCCAGCGGTATTCTGATGTCGCCTGGCACCACTCTGGCATTGCAGCCAGGCCTTACCCTGACAGCTGACTCACCTTCCTCTCCTCAGGTGGACCAGCAGGAGGAGGGCAGGCTGCAATTTGTACCCAGGCCTGAGTCCTTATGAGGCATCACTGCAGCTGAAGCCTTGCTGCTAATTCAGGGCTCTCCGCCGAGACACAGGGAGAGTGGTGCTCAGGAGGTCTCCATAGGCAGAGCATGCCCACCTGGCTTGTTGCACATCTTCCAGCTGAGGAGAAGGACCTCCTAACTCCAGGGATTGGTGGTAGTCATCCTGGCCTTAAGAAACTCATCCAAGTGACCTTGCAGAGAGAAGAGAATGACAAAGAGGTGGCATCTCTTGGAGCCCCCATTACCTCTGTGATGGTATGGGTTTTGTGTTTGGATCAGGGGCTTCATGGCAAGGAAGTACCAATGGGAGGAATGTGAGAAAAACTGAGCTAAGCATGTCTTGATTTTGCACTCCAGCCCTGACACCGGCTGGTGGTGGCTGTGACCTCAGGCAGGGGTGTGCCTAGGACAGCCTCCTCAGCAAATAGTAATAATCTCACACACCAGGCACGTGGTCAAGAGACATGGTTGAGCTTGAACTTCTTAAGAAGCCAGCGACTGTTGGTAGGTTGTTCCTTTTCTCAAGGGTTAAAAAATATTATAAAAGAATAAAGAATAAAAGAATAAAAAAAATGATATAAAAGAAGCAACAAGAAGTTGTTTCCTCTCTGTTTTTTCTCTCCATAACTGGACTTGAATCTTCAGACATCTCTAGGCATGAGCCAAATGGTTTTCCCACATTTCCAAAAGTCTGCAGTGGTCAAATAATGAGTTACTTATCTTTCCCACTCAATCAGTTGTATTTTTCTATGTAGAAAATAGCATATATATAAAATAATAATAGCTGAAGTAACAGCAAGAATCTCACATTAGGTAGTCAATAAATGCTTGTCTAAGTATTTAATAACAAAACCATTAGTTTTGTGCTTGTGTGCACCCAGTACATATTTATGGACTTCAAATGCAGTATCTGTAGGGGTTTCTAACACAGAAATTCTAACCTCTTTATTTTAAAAAATATTTTTAACTTTTGGAATATCTTCTGGATCTCTTGCCAGAAAAGGTCCAGAAACCTAGGTTTAAAGACACAGAAGCTGGGGAGCAGTGAGCATAACTTTTATTTAACAGGGAGTCACATTGTACTTTCCTGCTCCTCTTATCTGCCAGTTCTCTGCAATTTGGGTAAAGTTCCATATAATTTCTCTAAGTTTGTTTCCCTGTTTGGGAACGACAAAATCTTTTCACCTCACCTTCAACCGATGACAGCTGCTCATACAGATGCACAAAACCCGATATTGCTTGGATTCGGCATAGAATTTCATGCTAACTGACCCCTCTGTCCTCACGCTGGCTTGAGGTGGCTTGAGATGGGTTGAGTTGAAGCCAAGCTTCAAGTCTTCAAGTCTGGCCTCAAGTCTTCGAGCAGGCTGCCCCTCTCCAGGCCCAAACACCAACAGGTGATTTATTTTGTCTTGAATGCTTGGTCAGACCTTGGAAGACTCACCTACTCCCACCCTGCCCCTGGCTGCCCCCTCTACCTGAGGAAAAGTTTTTCCTCTTGTGGAGCAACAGTGGAGGACTAGCTGCCAGAAATCCCAGCAGAAAACAGTATCCTGGAACCAGTCACCAGGTCGCCACACCCTCTGCCCATCTCCTCCTTGAAGACCCTCTCTCAGCCCTGAAGTCAAGTCCTCTTGGGGTCATTTTTTAATGGTCATTCATCACCTTAGGACACCTCTTCTTGCTTTAGACTCTTTCTGAAATCTTTTTTCCTCAATTTCTCACCTACTCAGAGTCTGGCCCTTCCCAAACACAAGGCTACCTTTTGCTTTCCGACATGCCTCCTCTGTGACGGCCAGGGTGAAGTAAGCTCTGTAGGGACCCCCAAACCCTGTTGTACAGTGGGTTCAGCTTACCCCTCCATGCCTGCTCTCTGATACACTGAAATAATGCCCTCTGCCCCTTGCTGAATCCATGCCCCAAGTAGGAAGCAAAACCTTGGGTTCCATCCACCCACATACCCTACACAGGCATCTCCTCTCAGGGTCCTGCTCCTTCCCTCTTTGCTTCTTTTCACTTTTCTTTTCCCAGACTGGGGGATTTTTTCCCCCAGTCCAGCTAAATTCCTTAGCATTTCTGTTTGTGTAAGACATTTTTTCCTGTACCCCATATCTCTTCTCTTTACCTTTTCGTACTATGCTATTGGTGTTGACAGGAGCAGAGAGCATGAGCAGTAGGAATCTGGTCAAGGGGATAATTCTACAGATCGGGCCTGGGTGCTGGCCCCCCATATGCCTTATTTGAAAAAGCAGTTTACCTAAGGCAGTTCTGGTCCTGCTCTGGCTTAAGTCAACAGGATGTTATATTCCTTGACAAACAACATATAATCTTTAGGGTTTTTCTCTGGACTGAGGAAACTGATACTCTTCCTTACTGATAAGAACATAAATTATTCTAAAGTGGGGGGGGGGGCCTTGTGACCTTTACACAGACCAAAGATTCCAAGACCCAAGAAAACAGGATAACTAAAAGCAAAGTCTACCAACCATAAAAATCTATATAATAAGTTCCAACTAGAACCAGTCAGTGTGACCAACAGTCACCTTTAGATCGTTAACATGTCACTTTAATCTCACTATAATAGTAAAATGCTCCCCCAGGGGTTTTTCTTGGGTACCTGTGAGTAAGTCCTTGTGCAGTAGGGGCTTAGACATCTGATAACCCTACAGTCAGTCAAGAGTGTCTGTGGGACACTCTAGAAACTTCCCTGAGACCCCAATAAAACTAGGGAACGAAGCGGGCATGATGTCCCTCTCCTCTCTGAGAGGGTCCACCCTCTCCCTTGAAGGTATCTCCCTTTCTCCTCTAATAAACTTGGCTATACTTTCACCATGGTTCATGTCTTGCTTGAAATTTTTTCCTGCAAGAACACAAGATCAGAAAAACCCTCAGATTCCCAGGACCATTGCCAGTAACAGTGTCCCTCAAGGATTTAGGCTTTTGATGAAATAACCCAGGAAAATGTTAGGCTATTTCTTCTTTCCTCCCAGTCACATCCTTCTCTTGCTTGTGATGGAGCTGGTGGGGTGCTCTGTGAGGGAAAGAAAGAAAATCGAAGAGAAAAAAATGTTTACATCATGAAATATTATCTAGCCCCATTCATAGTGTGCAAGTTATTGTAATCAATTTAAACTTATTTCTCCTAGGAGCTCCTCAGAGACCTGAAGAGGGGAGAGGACAAGAGGGGAGGAGGAAAAAAGAATCTTCCCCCTTCCTCTCCAGAAGACACTTGTTTTCTGGAATAAGTGTGTCCACATTTGGGCAAGAAATTGGTCCTTCACTCCCACAGTGCCAAACTGGGGAGGATCCCAAAAGTGGGCATTAAATCTGCCTCTGGCTTCCCTAAGGGCACACAGTCCTGGGTGGGCCTGGAGTGGGATCCAGGCCTGCTTTGGTCACAGGGCTAGTAGGATCCTCTCCCCCATGGGGATTCCCCAGCTCCACCCATCCCTCTCTTCCTTGCCTGAAGGAGGGAGGCAGGCTCTTCTCAGCATTTGGGAGGTCCCTTCTCTGCCCCTCACACCCACCTGCCAAAACAGAAAGGGGTTAGGAAGCAGGAGCTCAGCTAGGGATGTTCTTGACCTCCAGTTACAGGAAGTTGCCTCCCTCAACCCTTCTTTGAAGAGATTCCTCATCCCTAGCATGATGCAGGTATACAGAGTGTCTCCAGGACACAAGTCTTCCATATATCAAGGAGAAAAGTGATGTCCAGACCAAGAAGAACCACCATCTAGCACAAAAGAGGGGCTAAAACAAGACAGGTGTGCAAGAAGTAATAAAGCTCTACATGACTCCAACCCATCCTACCATGGTGGTTTTGAGCTGGAATCCCAGGACCCTGTACCCACCTGCCCTACTCATGAACCTTCTGTCAGGGCCAGCCTGGGTCTCCTCTGCTGAAGTCCATGGTGCTATCCTGTCTCTTCAGGGGCTGTGCACAGGCACCCTTCTGCAGGGAACCCAGACCTCTCTGTGCTGTCCCTGACCTAGACCAGAGCCCATATTAGCCAGCAATGTGTTCCAAGTCACACTGCTCTGTATTGAATGAAATCCTCCTGTGGGTCAGGATTTTGAAACAAGGAGCCCAGGATACTCCTGCCACTGTGTTCCTCTCTGGAGGAAATGAAGCCAGAACCTGAGATCTGCTTGATGCAATCTCAAGAGAAGGGGGAAAAACAGGGAGAAGGGAGAACAGTCAGTACTGGGCATGTTGTGCAATCACACTTGCCTTCAGAAGGAGTTACAATTCCTGGGGTAATTGGCGACCAATAGAGTTGATCTTCTGTGTATCCTGTTAAGTTTGGCTTAGAGTTTGTGGCTCATTTCAGTCATTTTAAGGCATTCCCCACTTCACAGAAAATGACCTAAACAACAAAGGAATCCTATATGAGGGTGCATTTACAGTATTCTCAGGACAAAAAGATCAACCTCAAAAATTATTACACAGAATTGTGCTTTGGAGTCATTCAGGTTCTTCTGCTCCCTAAAGGGCCTACACTTGCCTTAGGATTACCCGCCTGATGGGACACATACCTTGACTGCTCGCTGGTCCTCGGGCCCTCTTAATTCTTGTCACACTGGTGATCATTCCTGGGACTTTTGAACCTAATCCCATACTGTCTTACTTGCTGACAGTTTTTTACACCCCCGGAGTGCACAGCACAGGGCTGCCTACCCCTACACTGTGAGATCCTGGAGGTCAGGGAACACAGCCCTTCGTCCCTGCCATTCTCCCAGGGCCTCATGTATAGTAGACCTCCATGGATTTTTGGTTTGTACACCTTTAATGAAATCCATTGCCGTTTGTTATTTCTTTCCCCAGCCCTGCCCCACCTGGGCAATAATTCAGTGGAGAAATTGTTTTATATTCATATTCACTAGTGGAAATAATGGAATGGTCCATTACTTTTCTTCTTTCTATGGATTCAAAACAACTGAAGAACAGAATGTTCTTTAAGGCGTAGATGAATGTTCCACATAAAATATTGAAATGTGTAGCCATAAATCACGCTAGCCTTATACGTGTTTTCATTTTCTTGCATTTGCTACTGATGCTGTTGATTCCAGAGAAAGGATTCTCCACGGTTCTTCATTGCAAAATAAATTCATACTTACTGAGGTCCTTTAGTTGCTCTGTGCCTCAGGCATTTGCAAATAATTGAAAAGGGCCATTGATGTAAGCAGTTTGCAAATAAGAACATAGATTATTATGTTGGAAAATATTTAAATGTTATCACATTCAGAGTGAAGAAAAATCCTTATGTATCCAGAAAGATTTCAAATAATAATACAATAATGAGGATTATAATGATCTTTAAAATTCATTATAATAAACACGATTCTCCAAATAGATTATATGAGAAAAGACTTCTTTTTTTACTTTTGAACTCTTCTAATGACATTTTCTTTACAAGAACAACTCATCAAAAATTTGAAATGTTTCACATAAAGACAGTGACTGCAGGTGTGCCATCCATGTGTGCTATCTCAAATTCATACAGCATCTTAAAATTGGAATTGTTTTGTCCAAAGGTGTTCCCGCCATTGTTGAGGCAAGATTGTGAAAGTAGTCAGGTAAAAAGTGGCCACTGTGGTCAGCATTCTGACTGCAGAAGTAATCCAAGGTGCTGTCTGCTGGACTGTGCCCTTTGAACTAGACTCCCCTCACCTTCCCTCCAGGTCACCTCAGATTTGAGCTCCCTTCTTTTTCTCTAACTCTCTGCAGAGCCCCTTTGCTGAAGACCAATGGTTTGGATTTGCTGTTTATCCAGCAAATATCTTTTGAACTCCTACCATGTGCTGTGCCCTGTGCCAGGCCCAAGAAAACAGTGAGAGAGAGAGAGAGAGAGAGAGAGAGAGTGTGGGTTCTACAAAGTTTAATCTCAGGGTGCTGTGACAATGAAACAGTACACATGTGCACCCCATTAGGGACTCTAGAGAGAAACCAAAGGACCAGAGGCCCCATGGAGCAGATAGGGCAGGGGTAAGCAGGAAGTGCTTTCTAATAACATTGTTATATCTAGGTACTTCTGAATTCTCTAAGAAATGCAGGCACATTTACTATCATTTTGGAAAATTCTTTTGATATTCAACAAAAGGTATCAGATCACCTTGCCTGTGTCCTCTAAGTGACTAATGTTATTCAAGTCTAAATACCATATTCTTATGAGAGTCTGAGAGTGGATAAGGGAAATAGTATCTTGATACTATTCTGAAAATAACTTTGACCTCATGGACCTCTTGAAAGAATCTCAAGGATGTATAAGGGACACCAGACCATATTTTGAGAACTTCTAACTGGGAGTATATTCTTAAAAGGGATTCTAAGAATGCACCTGGACTAATGGGGAAGGAATTCTGGGACTGATGATTGATGTCTGTCTTGGGCATAGAAGTAAGAAATGGTGGCACACTTGCCGTATTACTTGACATGCCCACAAAGCATAATCTCATATGTGCCAAGTGAATAGACATTCCAGCTCTCTCTGTAGTAATAAGATTGGCTTGTAAATAAATCTTCTATTATTTATACATAAATGAGGACTGTTCTTCAAAGCAGGCATCTTTCCACTGTCTAGTTGTTTCAACAACTATCAATAATTAAAATTTTGGAGTTCTTTGTAAAGTCAAAATACAAATTAAACTCATTATGTTGCAGGCACACTTTTTTAAAAATAATACTTAGGTGTTGGATAAGTTACTTATACTATCAGCCTTGGCTCCAGATGACTTCTAAGTCATGGGAAAAAAATTAAATCTTCATTGAAAGTTGCAAATATGCTATCAACAAGGACATTAAAATTATTCCACCAATAAATCAAGTGTCTACATAGTGTCAGGATCTTATTCAGTGCTGAGGATGGAAATGAGAGGCACAATCCCTGACCCGAGGAGTTTATAATCTTCATAGAAGAAAGAAAACAGCAGTTTAAATCCAGCCTAACACGCTCTACAGTCAAGGGGCACTCGAGCTGTGTTGAAGGCAGCTGACTCTCTCTGAAGAGATGGGGAGGAGCAAGAAGAAGCTTCATGGAGGTCCCTCTCCACTGTGTCCCAAAGCACTTGAATGAGCTGGGTGGAAATGGAATGGGGAAGGGGGCACAGAAGTGAGCAGAACTTCCAAAAGAAACAGCAGGGGCAAAGACCTGGAGATAGAAGAAACCATGGACCAACTTGAATTGGATATAGGTTTCTTATTCTCTCCAAGTCTCAAAGTCTTTACCAACACAATGAAGGTACTCCAGGTGTTGTTTCATTTGGAAAACTAAACAAGATGTTTATGACCTGCCGAGCCGAGTACCTCACACACAGCAGGTGCTCAAAAGTGGTCGCCATTTTATTTCTGCCCATTATTAATAAGCCCATGGCTGATGGACACACATAGCAAGAGCAAAATCAAACATAACCAGAAAGGTCAGCACCCAAGCAGCTGTTCCTTTAGACTGTCAGACCTGTCAGAATGTCCAGACTTGGCTTTTCTCCTAGAACATGTGATTTATCACACTATCCTTCCCAGCAACATGCAATCAAGATCAAGTACAAATAAGGATACTAAAGTGAATGTGCAGCAACAATACTGGGTTATTGAAGATGCCTCTCCCAGGGGGGCTGGGGCTCCTCTTCCTTCCAGTGAGTCTTTGCTGATAACTGCTTGTTAGGAGTGAGTGCAAGGTAGGGCCAGGGCTGACCTGTGTCTGGCCAGCACACCCGTCCTGAGCAGAGCTCCCCACCCAGCCACTGAGAACCATGCACAGCCCCAAAGAGAGAAAGGAACACAGGAGAAGCATGAGATTGGATCTTCCAGAAGGTCTTTGTTGCAATTTTCTCCATCATTGAAAAAAAAAAATTACATCATCAAATAAAGACAATAGCAGCACAGCTTATTGAAATGACACAAGCAAATTTGCTTTTGTACTTTTCCTAAGAACATTATGAAATCCCCCCCCACGCACATTATCTGTAAAATGCCTTTTTTTTTTTTTTAAGCACCATGAAATCCTACAAAGATAAGACAGGTAAAACATCTCCACACATGGGTTTATCATCATTCGTCACTGGGTCCCCTGCCTGCGACTCGAGACTGGGGTGGGGAAAGGGGCTGGGGCTGGCACATGGGGTAGTTTGCATATGACTTCCAGGCACCACCGCTGTTCCTCCTCCCTGGAGCTCAGAACCCTGGCGGCAAAGGAGAGGTTTTGCAATTTTCCTCTGCAGCAAAGGCCTGCTGGCTCCATGGGGGCAGGAGTCCTACCAAAGAATTTTTTTGTTTGTTTTTTCCAATGCATGGGGAACTATTTGAGATTTTTCACTTAAGAACCAAGAACCCAAAGGAGATTTTAAAGTCTCTGGCACTTGTGAAAATGAAATCATCCTCACTAAGACCAGAGACAGCTCTCATTTCTCCTTCATGCCACTGCTCTGATGTCTGTGACCCACAGACTGCCTTGGGAGGGCCCAGGTTTACATGGAGCATGGACAGACCTGCCAAATCTGCCAGCTATCACACAAGGGCAGGGGGCAGGGCTGAGAGCCACAGAACTAGCATGCTATTTCAAAGTTTCCATAGGCAGAATTAACGTGCCAAATCAAGGGGACCTTTGCTTCAGAGAATTGAATTTTTCTTTTAAAGGCCTTTACCAACCAGCCCTTAAGCTTCCTCTACTCACTCAGCCACTGGCTTTGCACCCCACAGCATCATAACAGTGAGGAAGAACACCCCCACTAGAAACATTAGCGGAATGCAGAAGGCAGGAGTGGGGGGGGGGGCATGCAGACATGTTCTTCCTTTCTTCTTGTGTTCCTATGCCTTCCCGGTGGTCCCCAAACCATAGTACACGTGGGGTGGTTCATATTCTTACCTGATCAGCAAGTCCAAACCTGCCCCACCCAAACCCTGGCCCAGCACTTGGTCACTAATTCCCTAAACAACAGACAAACAGACCTGTGGCCTTAGCCAGGAAATTACATCATCTCAGAGGGAGGAGAGGGGGTGGGTTGCTAATGTTCAACACAACAAAGACTTTCAACAGGGAATGGTCCCCACAGAATTCAAAGTAGCCATTTCCTGTGTGTGTGTGTATGAGAGAGAGAGAGAGAGAGAGAGAGAGAGAGAGAGAGAGAGATGAAAGTACATGAATTCATGAAGTACTCAAAGGGGTTATTTTAGTACAACTGACTGTAAATAGCAAGGCTTAAAATTCTTTGACTAGTCTTAACACCATGCAAAAAATGCCCGTGTAGCATCCACCCCCTGGGTGACAGTGTGCTACTGAGCTACAGGGGAAGGTAGGGAGACTACACAGGGTAGAATCTAAATTTGGACACCAGTCTCCGAAATATATCTGGTTTCCATCAAACACCCAAAACACACACCCCAAAAGGGCAGGAGACTAAGCAAGCTCTCACCTTTACTTATAATGGGTGAGACCATTAGTCAGTATTCATAAATCCAACTCATAACTTTCTTAACTGGCTCACGGACTGGGGAATTCTTCATGAGAGAACTGCAGAACATAAAGGGCCCTTGATGGTTCTCTGTGCCCCACTCCCCTAAGGTGCTGGTGAGGTGCAGGGCACCGAGGTGCCCACAGTGAGTGACAGGCTGTGACTTGTGGAGCACTGTCATCCCAGGCACCCCACGCACTATACCATCCTACCCCAAAATGGCACCTCACTGCAACCTCTACTGGGTTAGGACCTGGTATTGAGTTGCATTGGTCTCCCCAAATTGGAGACCTTGGTTTCACCAGTAAACTGCCAGGTAAGTTCTAAAAGATATATTGAGTGCCATGTCGGACAAAAAGCACCAGCACCCACTGAAGATGCGGATGTGCTTTTTCTGTGTGCAAGCTCAGGTATTGGTTACAGGTTTGTGGTGGGGTACCGGTGCGGATTAAAGGGCTGGGCTGTGCTGACGCACGTAGGGAACATGTCACAAGTTTGCACTATTGCACATGTTCAACAGACTGCTCTGCCCCATCTCTAAAGGTAACATTCAAGTAACTTCTAGAACACTGACTCCTCAAATCTTAGCAGGTGCACGTGAGGAGAAATCCAACCTCTTCTTCCCTCTGAGCTTCTCCTTTGGAGAGTACTTTATAGTTTTCAAAACACATTGTCCACATATTTAACAGATCAATCTTCACAGAAGGTGGTCTCTGAGATTATTTGGCAGGGCCTGTCCCCATTGTACATAGGGAAGGGGTTCTATTAAAGATTCTCAGGCTCCCAGCTCAAGGCTCTTTTTGATCCTCTGTTTTACTGGGCTTGGACTCTCTGGGGAAGCACTGATGCACACGCCAACACACACACACCTGTGCCATTTGGTAGAGTATGCAGCTTGGTGCTCTGAATTGTTTTATTCCTGCTGAATGCGGGGTTCCTGCAAAGTAGGCAAGTAAAGTGCAAAGAGTACCTTCAAAGGGCATATGTCAGTACAGAAAAAGTGCCATATACAGTATTTCCAAAACCAAAACAAAACAGCACACAGTAGGTGTCTGCAAGGGCAACCCTTGAGGCCACTTTTACACAAAGACCTCATGCCCTCTGGGGGTAAAGATTCTTCCACATTTTCCCCTCATCTCTGTAAACTGTGTTCATGAAGCTTGAAAAATACACATGTACACACACACACACACATACATACAAGAGTGTGCGACAGACATTGTAGCAAAGTTGAAAGCAGACTTTGGTCATACTTTTGAATACCAGCTCTACTGCCTTTTTCTATGTGCCATTGGGTAAGTGACTTAGCTTCCCTGAGCCTCCATGTCCTCATCTGTATAATGGTTTGCAAACACTTCCAGTGTGGTGTTGTGAAGTTTCAGTGAGCTAACATCCATAAAATGCCTGATTCCATGCCTGGCTCACAGAGGACACTGGATAAATGATAGGGGGAAGCCTCTTTGCCAGATCTGGCTGCAGGGCATGAAATTTTAATACCCAAAGAGGTACCAATGTACTATGGGGTGGAAACCTAAATGAATGAGGTCCTTGGACAGGTTGATTAGGAAATGTAAGGTTGCCAGAATAAAAAGGTTCCAGTTATCTGCCAACTCCTTGTAACACATGGGGTCGGCTGGACTGATTCCCAGGGTAAAAACCAATGACTACACCTGCATACTCCTGGTTCCCCAAGCCTCTCTTCAGTACCATGTGGACAGGAAAGGCCTCCTCATAGATGATTCTTCTTTGGCTCCTTCTCAAAAGCAATGCCAGAACTTTAACTGGAGCCTAAAGGTTTGGGACTGGGCGGGGGACGCTGCACGTCCATCTGGCAGGCAGGGAGAGCTGAGAATGTGTGGGAAAGAGGCAGGGATAGGTCTTTAGTGGTCAAGGATGCCCTGGGCATAATTTTCCCCTGAAAGTCAGAAATGTTTTGATTATTTGTGTTGTGACCATTTGGTAAATGTAGATTAGTTATATAAAATCTTTGTGGATTAGTTATATAAAATCCCGTGAAATCCCCCAAAGGTGGGATTGAGTCTGGAAGGCTCATGACCCAACAAACTTCCTGAAGTTTTCCAGGTCCACGTGTGGCCCAAACAGCTAACTTGAACCAGTATGACAAACAGCCAAATATGACACAAATTGCGGCGCACACAGAATAATGACCTCATGTATACTTTCCCCTTTCCGATGAAAATCTATTTAAGATTATCCCCTCAACACCTATGACTAGCAATTCCTCCACTGAGCTTTGCTGAATGTTCTAGCCTGGTGAACAATCATAATTTTCACATGTTGGTCATTGTTTGCCTTGAAGCAATCAAGGGAATGTTGCCATTTTAGTGAAAAACAAATAGGAGAGAAAGAAACAAGAGAAGAAGTAATGCTTCCAGAACAAAGGAATAGCCAAACATAAAAATAAGCAGAATACTTTAAATGTTTCCTTTAAGTATTACTTTTTAAATGACATTAATGGCACTTAACTGCAAGCAATTAAAACATCTCAATCTTACTATGCAGAGGGTGGTTGAGGGATGAATTTTCCTTTTGGAAATAGCAAGATTGGATCTCAAGACTATGTCTACCCTAAGACACCCAAGGGGACAAGAAGCCCTGAGATGGAAAGATGCCATGGTCCTCTTCAGTACGTCTCAGAAATGCAGGATGTCTATTTTTATAAAAATTTGGAATCAGCTAGACAGAACAGCAAGCCACTGGCATCATGCAAGGCAATAGTTTTGGTATTTTCCCCCCTCTTATCAAAACAAGTTATCACTGAAGTTCCAGTAGAAAAGTGATCATGGACGTTTCAAAATCAGTTCATTTTCACCATCACACCCACTGAGGGAAACGCATGATTTCCCCATAACCATGCACTGATTGAGGCTGAGTCTCCACCAATACTGGCAGGTGCACTTGGACAACCTGCCCCTGTGAGGACACTACTCAGTAGGCGTGTCAGTGGTGAAGGTGATCGCCACAGTGTGATGTGTTTGTGGTTATTTTTTTTTTTCTTTTGTAACGAGAAAAGCAATTGCACCTTTTAATACGTGTGCTCTGATCTGCTTCCAACAAATTCCAGGCGCGCTCGGGTCCCACAGACATTCGTTTGGAGCTTAGAAAGAGTAGTAGGTATTATGCACGGAATGGTTTGTATCAAAATTCAAGCTCAGAGCACATGCCAAAACGTCGACTCTACACCCAGTTGCAGTTACCAGTTCACCAGCAAACAGGCCCCCTGTGTGACATGTCACCGACGGTAGGTTGAGGAAACCTAAAAGACACAACAGTTCCTGTCGGAGGCTGGCCTAAGGAATAGCTGCCCTTGTCTACCTGGGGTGCCAGAGCAGGGCTGCACCGTGGTACGCAAAACCAAGGGCACTCCCTTCACACGTGCGGTGGAACTCGCCAAGTGCCCCTGCTGTGTACACGAGCGCCCCCCGTGTGTGCTGCGGCTGCTATCTGAAATGAACTTCTTGTCCTTTGATTCATTTTGGCAGAGCAAGCTCTCAGTTGTTTATGGCACAGTGAAATATATTCCTCAATGCTATGTAATTTTGGACTAACAAGAAGTCTGTTTAAGGCACGTGTCTCAGTGTGAATATATATATATATATTAGAAAAAAAAAAAAAAAA
>JAJEJO010005651.1:315347-416935 GCA_020662805.1 Glaucomys volans | reverse complement strand
GTACCATTCCATTCTCCAGCTCAGCCTGCGGCTGGATGCACTCGGTGAGCATGGCTGTGCTGGAGTTGTCTGAGTTACACATCTTTTCCGTCTCCTCCTCTTTCTTCTCTTCATCCAGGGAGTAATTCCGGAAAGTCTTGTAGATCTTCTGAACATCCTCGGGCAAGGTCTTTTTGAGGTCTTTGTTTTTCCTCTTGGTGAGTTTGGAGGTGGACCCAAACTTGTTGATGATGTTGTCCTCGGAGGCGCCTTGTCCGTGCTTGTTGAGCTGCTCCGACCCCTTAAGGCGCAGGTTGTTGGGCCGGTTGTTGATGCTCTCCTGGGAGGAGGCTTTGAAACGGCCGGTGTCCAGGGCTGCGAAGACGGAGCGCTTCTCTGGAGAGAGCATGTCCAGCGAGTGGGCCCGCTGGTCCAGGCCCAGGCGCCGGCGCTCCATGCTGCGGATGGTGGCCGCCCGCTGCAGCTTGTCATGGATCTCCACACTGAGCCGCCGCCTGGTCTCCCGGAACTCGGCGGTCACGTTGGCCTTCCACTCGGCTGCGTGGGCCTTGATCTCACCAACCTGTTCAAGAGATGGAAGAGCGACAACATGTTGAGAAATTCCTCTCCACCTGGGGCTCCCCGACACCCACAGCCCTTGGGTGTCCCTGGGAGGAGGTTGTCTCTGGGGAGCCCAGGAGGGGAGGCAGCACATGCCAGGGAAAGAGGCCAAATACTACTTCCCCCGTTGTACTTTTTTTTTTTTTTTTTTTAAGTGTATACTTTAATTGGTAGTCCAATTTAAATGTACATATGCATATATACATTTTTTATTTTTACAGACTTCATTTTGATTCATTGTACACATATGGGGTACAAATTTTCATTTCTATGGTTGGTGGAGGAACTTTAGATTATGTAGAGGGAAATGAGAGGGGGAGGGGCAGGGGTATGAAAAATGGTGGAATGAGACAGACATCACCGCCCTCCTACTTCTTACCACCCAAATGCCCATGGCAAACTGGCTGGAGACTAATGTGGCTCCAGAAAGCACATGAGAGAGAATCCAAAGGATGCCTGCAACTGGGAGTTGGTGGCTGAGTAAGAGGTGAAGAGCTTTCTAGAGGAGAGACCAATATGTGAGGCTCCAGTCATGTTTCCAATCTTTTCAAAAAGTATGTGGCCTTCTTCCTCCCACATAAACTGGAGTGATCAAATCTAACTCACAGGGTTTCCTCTCACTACCAAAAATAAAGAAATGCACCTAGCTCAGTCCTGGACCCAAAAATGGTGCTCAGCAAGACCTTTGTCCTTCACTGTCCTTTCAATATCTCCATCTGGGTTAGGTGGCAACTCATCCCAGTTTGCCCAGGACTATTCTGGTTTTAAAACAGAAAGTTCCTATGTCCTAGGAACCCCCAAAAGTCTGGGGCAAAGTGTGATAGTTGGTCCTGACCCTATAGTTGGACCATACATATGCTATGGGCCTTGCCCAGGCCAAAGAAGACCCTCCTGGGCACCTGGTAACCACATTTCCCTGGTCGGGTGCAGGAAAGGGGCCTGCTTTGCCAAAGTCACAGAACCTACTTTCTTAGCAAGTGAGGTTTTCCCTGAGGATCAGCACCAAATTTCTTGGCCTTTAATGAACAGGGTAGATGGTACATGTCTCGCCCTTCCCTATAGGAGATGAGTGACTCAAACTTCTGCATTTAGGAAAGTCAATATGTATGCCATTCCCTCCTCTCTAGTTATAGCTGATCGGTTAGCCATCTGGGGAATCCCACTGTACTGACAGTGTTTATGCAGCCAGGAAAATTAGCCTGTGGGCCCAGGAAGGATGGGGAAACTTCCTCCTTCAGCAACTTTCTCCTGGGGCCTTTTATGTAGAATGAGGTGAATGGCTCCCCATAAAGGGACCCTCCCTCTCTTGCTCTCTGGCTTTTCTTCTCTCCCTTCTTTCATTTAGCTTTTTCTTTCTCCTCCATTTGTCCTACTTATTTCTTTTAATCTGTTCCCCGAGAACCACATGATTTTTTAAAAAACCACACAATTCACCTTTCCTTTTCTCACTTCTGTGTAGGTTCTCACATAAATTTACAGGAGTGAAGACTCTGTGCCTGTGGCCACAGGGGTAAATCTGTCTCTGTGGGTCTGACGATGGAGCAGACCCCGGACAAGTGAAAGGGGGCAGCTGGGTCCACTTCAACATGGTGGGCCAGTGTTGCACTACTTTGGTCTCATAGAAAATGGACAGAGACAGCATTGGACTGCACTCCCATATCTGAGCCCTGAAGGACAGGCTAGCTCTCTTGGGTACCTTGTGAGTCTGATTGCTGAAGGGGACAACTGCACACCTCCCCCAGACAGAGTCTGACTTTATTTACTATTTTTTTTTCTTTTTTTTTCCATTTACCTTTAAAGAAATCAGGTGTTGTTTACTAGTCTTCCTAGGATTTGTGGGCTGGTAAGGAATCACCATATTTTCTCATTTGCCCAAAGAAGTTTCTAGAAATAACTGCTCTTCTGGTCATTTGAGGTAAAGATTCCAACCTAAAAAGCCTTCTGCGGCCTTCATGGAGTCAGGGGTCCTCTAGCCCACAGAGACAGGCAGTTCCCCACTGGAGCTAATCTGATGTAGGGAATATTTGTAGTTGGGAAGGGGGTCCTACCTCTTCTTTTGTCTTTTTGGAGAGAACCCGCAGCCAGTCTCCGATCATACTGAGGACAGCTGCAAAGTAGGCCAGGCCGACCAGGATCCAAAACCACACCAGGGGCTTATACCACTCCCGGTAATTGATGCCGGCGTTTCCCCCTGAAAACAACCAAGCATTACACATCACCGAGCATGTGGTCTTTGCAGAGCAAATGTGTCCAGCCCATGCGACACAGATGTCATGCCACCACCGTGCAACACTCAGCCGTTGGGCTTGCAGTATAACAGACACAAAGGGCTGCACGTCCCGTCCCCAGGACAGCCTGACTTGAGGCTCAGCTCTGATTCTTGACCACTGACCTTGATATTTAAAACAGACCAGCACCAGCAGCCAACCTGACCCTCCTCCTCTCGACATGAGTATGCAGGGTGAGTGACTTTAAGCTAATGCACCTCGGCTCAGGCACAGCTCATTCTTTTCCTTTACACTTCTCTACATTTATTTTAATAAAAATCAAATATGGTCAAACCATCCCAAGTAGTTTTGAACTCTCAGAAGCATTTCCATCCTAAGCTCACATGAATCTACCAAGAGGTGAGCGGAATTAGGCACAATGGCCTAGCAGAGGCTTTGATTCTTGAGTTAGCGATTCAGTGCTAAGAGATGGTGTTTACATGATGCTAATCCAAAGGGTCAATTAGGCCAAGTAATTAGAATCACCATAAGCTAGAACTAAAAGGGACCTGTGAGGTCAGCTAGTCCAATCCCGTTATTTTTATAAATAAGGATTACAGTGAAAATCCATCAAACCAAATTGGCCAGTTGCCTGATGGTATTGACTAGCTGTTTTGGTGAAAGGACAAATCATTTATTCCAAATAATTAGCCCATTTATTCCAGCCTTCCTACAAGCACTGTTGAGGGCAGCGGTGCACAACAGGCTCCAGCCCACTCTCCTAAGGAAGTGAGGAAGCTCAGTGAAATGACTGACAGCAGCCTTGTTCTCACCCTCTGAGGCACTGTTGCCCAGCAAAGCAGGCAGGAGCCGTTTCCAAGGTGACAGGTACTAGCAGTGTGTTAGGAATTGCAGTATTAGGTGATGAGTGATTGCTAGGCTTCCCACTATCTCCTTTGTGACCACACCTAGCACCACCAAAGCCCTCCTGAGCACCTGTGGCTGGAGGACCCTGGGCCCTGTGGTTCTTCTAAACATGTCCAGACCCACGCTGCAATGCAGCCACAGCTACTGCCACCTCCTAAGGTGAGACTCTCACTGCCCCAGGGCTGTGGGTCAAGTCCCCAGCAGTTTGGTGTAGCTGGCTTTGTTTGGTTTTTTCCCCTGTAAGCCTATCCCTTCAGCTTTCTGTAGGATACAACTTGAGTTCCTACAACACTGAGTGGGTTTTGAGGTTTATTTTGTTTCTGTGCTAAGCCAGAGAAGCCTGTAGCTTTCTGCTTTGGGCTGAGAGTAAATATTTACCTTCCCAAGCCACCATCACCCAACCCAGGATGTCACTAGAGTGCGCTAGTGAACAACGCAGGAAGCACCCTTCCCAGGATCCTTTCATCTACTCAATGTTAATTTGAACTTCTGTGTGTGCTCTCAGTGTCACTGGGCTATTCCAAAGGGGGTCAGTTACAAAATAAACCAGCAATGAATCCTGTGGGGTGGACGTTCCAATCACATTTCTCGTAGAGTGATGTGACCATGTCAGATCACTACAACTTTCAACTATTTGTCATGAATATTGTTTTTGTGATTGGGCCAGCTTCCCTGTCACTCTCAGAGTTAGAGCTGGCCCTCCGAATCTGTGGATTCTACATCCACATTGTACCAAACGTGGATCAAAAATATTTGAAAAAAGTTGCATCTGACCTAAACTTGTAGGCCTTTTTCCTTTCATGATTCCCCAAACAATATAGTATAACAACTATTTACATAGCATTTATATTGTAGTAGGTATTACAAGTCATTTAGAAATGATTTAAAGCATTTAAAGGATGTACATAGATTGAATGCAAATACTATGCCATTTTATGTAAGGGACTCAAGCATCTGCAGAGTTTAGCATCTGCAGGAGTCCTGGAGCCAATCCCTGTGGATGCAGATTTAATTGTCTTAATAAAAAAGGGTAGTGACAAACTTGAAGTCTTTGAAGACAAGTGTTCTCCATATTGGTTTAGGTAAGCCCTGGAGCTGGAACTTAGAAGGGCCTGGTTTAATGACAGTCAGCACAGTGAATGATAAGGACCTGTTCTGCAGAAACAAAGGAAACATGGCTCTGGAATCACGGATAAGTGAGGACATTAAAACCAAGTGGACGCCCAGGACTGTGTAGGTTACATGCTCACCGGGCAAGTGAAGACGTGGCAAAGTGCTGGTGGGTACCATTGCTCAGTCTGTGGTGGCTTGTAATTAGTAACTGAGGAGCAGATTTTTTAAAATCTCACACTCCCCCGGGTCTGCTATGTGTGCCCCAGGTTAACAGACTGAACGGAGCTAATTGCTTAGAGAGCAGGGTCTATCACAAGAGTCTCATAATACATAGTCCTCAGGATAGCCCAGTGGTAGCAGAGAGCTCAGAAGCACAACCCATTGCAAATTATGCTCTGGGGTACTTAAAGTTCTTGTGAAATAGTTCTAAATTCCGTCTGCCCTTACACAAATTTACCTTAGATTAGAACTTCAATTGAGTTTTCCCATGGATCAGCTATGGATGATGCTAAGGGAATTATCCTCAATACACCTACAATTGTTCCCATTTCTTTTCTCAGTTTCTCTGTGTAGATTCTCTCCAAACTCTATGGGACCTCTAGAAAGCAGTGCTCAAGTACTACGCACAAGGAAAGATTGCCAGGCTCCAGGCATTCTGTAACTTTTTTTTTGGTACTGAGGATTGAACTCAGGGGTGTTTAACCACTGAGAAATATCCCCAGCCCCTTTTTCCTTTTTTATTTTGAGACAGGATCTTGCTAAGTTGCTTGCTGAGGCTGGTCTCAAACTTGCAATCCTCCTGCCTCAGCCTCCCAAGTTACTGGGAGTAAGGATGTGCACCACCACGCCCAACTCTGTAACTAATTTTAATCACTTTGACTTTGCCATTCTTCATCCATAGCCTGTAACACTACCATTTCTTTTTTAAAATTTTATTTATTTATATGTGGTGCTGAGAATCGAACCCAGTGCCTCATGCATGCTAGGTAAGCGCTCTACCACTGAGCCACAACTCTAGCCCCAAACACTACCATTTCTATGAAGTGGGCCTTGATCTTCATCTGCACAGTCGGAAGCTGTCAGTTATCTGTGTTGTAGAATTCACGCAGAGGCACCCATGCTCCTGTTGACCAGCCTCCCAACATCTCTCCAGATTTTCCTGTTTAACAAATTCCAAAAGACTAGATCCCTATCCTCCTTAGGTTCACCACACCACATGGAGAATTCAAGATACTGCTGGGATCACACACCAAATGAAGTACAGCCTGCCTGGGAGCTTAGCCTTCGAATGTCCAGGCTGCTTTCGGACAGCAGGACCTGATCAAAGAAACAAGCACACACGCACACACACAAACACACACACACACACACACACACACACACTTTCTAACTATTTCAAACTTCTGACAGTATGGTTTGATCAAACTGTTCACTTCTTGAAGTAGAGAATGATCAAGTGTCTGAATATCTAGAACCATGCCTACAGGGAAGAAGGAGGCAGAGAAAAAGCCTCCTGGTATTCCTGCCTTTCCACCACACCTTGGGAAAGCAGGACATGTGAAGCCAAATCTCATTTCATTTTTAAACTTCCTGTCCCCGGGTGGTTTTCTTTCACTTCTTTAAACATAGTTCATGGAGAGCCAGGATTGTGGCTCAGTGGTAGAGCACTTGCCTAGCATGTGTGAGGCACTGGGTTCAATTCTCAGCACCACATATAAATAAATAAATAAATAAATAAATAAATGTCCATTGATAACTAAAAAATATTTTTTAAAGAAAAACATAGTTCAGTGACTTTTATTTTTACAATGAAGATTATTCCTTCTACATATATTTATGCAGGATCTATTAGATTATATTCCCTCTAGTCAATACTCATCTCCCAGCCCTAAATTTTGCATCTGAGCATGCCCAGAACAACTCCTACAGAGGCAGGAGTGATGCTCAGTGTCAGGAAGCTGAACTTACAGGTCATCCAGGCCATCCTCTATGCTAACTCCTCTCGAGTTTCATGTTTGCCTTTTGCCAACACAGCCTTCATGAGTTGATTCAAGCACACTTAAACATGACTGACAGGACCAAAATTCCGTGAGAAATTCATTTTGCTTTTGCATAATTCATATATGGGCACTAAGCATCCTAAGAAGGAGGAGCCTGGCTTTCTTTTCATGGCAGGCTCCAACCCTTCTGCTGTTTGCATCACACAGGGCAAAGTGGTTTGAAATGAACCTGTGCATAGCAGTGGTGACATGGAGTCATTTTCTTTGGCTTCTCCTGCAAATATCTGCCACTGTGATTTAAAAAAAAAAAAACACAGATGATTTTCCCCACCAGGACCTCAGTGACTGGGAGGCACAGGGTGCTTACCTGCCACAAAATCACCAAACCCCACAGTGGTCAGAGTGACAACCACAAAATAAATGGATTCCAAGGCCGTCCATCCCTCGATATATTTAAAAATGACAGCAGGGATCGTCACAAACACCACACAGCCAGCCAAGATGAACAGGATGGTTGAGATGACCCGGATCTTGGTCTGACTCACTTGCTTTTTCTAGGAAGAACAGAGGAGAAACATTGACAGGCAAGTCAGTGGCATCACCCTGGATTCAGAAGACAGATGCTTTTATACTTTTAAGTGGCTTTTAAATTTTCTTCAGTCATAGGCTGCTCTGTGGAAATCTGATGAAAGCTGTGGACTCTCCCCTAGAAAAAGGCACACACGGAGTTTTCAGGTGATCAAGGAGATCTCAGGCACCTCAGAGTTGACGCCTTTTCGTGAACACCAGGTCATGCTTGGTTTAAGCTTTGAACACCCCTTGCGTGGTTCTGCAGCTAGAGCCCAAATACTGATTCTTGTTCCCTCCCTCAGGCAAACACAATAATTTCTCAAGAAGGGCTTGCTGCCATGTGCTATTACTGACCCTCCATTAGGGAGCCAGGGGATGGGGCTGGAGCTCTTTCCACACTGGCAGTGATGGATTTGCACCCAGTTTTCCTGACTAGTTTTTCGAGGAATATGCTGGGAGAAAGAAAGACCTGATTGGCTAAGGAGAGATAGGTGCCAACGTTCTTCACCAAAAAAAAAAAAAAAGGAATCAGGCCCAAGTGTTTGAATGAAAGCCACACCCATCCCCGTTTGTGACAGCTCTAGTCAAGCACAGGTGGTTCTGCTACCTCTTTACCCACGTGGGGAGGCTATGCATTTATAACACATGCTTATTTTAAAACATGATTATTGGAGCTGGTGCTGTGACCATCATGCATGTTGGCCCATAACACACAGGACAGGGTTCAGAATGACAGGGTCATTGTCTAAAGGGGGCAGAAGGAGCTTCAGCTCATGGCATCTTTTGAAAGAGTCAGCAGTTTGATGGCAAAAATACCTTAAGAATGGGAATTAGACTGATATGGGGGCAAAAGACTCATGCCCGGGGGGTAGAAGGGAGCATCCCTGGGAAGTCCCCCGTCCGTGCACTCAGAACAACACTGTGTTGTTTTTGGAATAATAACCCCCCAGGTCTTTTCCAGATTTCCAGAATTGGTGCTGAAGATTGTCACCAGGGGTCCTTCGAACCATAATGCTGGCATAAATAAATGAAATATATGTTTAACAGATGCATGGATAAAGAAGCTGTGGTGTGTATATACACAACAGAGCTTTATTCTGTCATAAAGAAGAGTGAAATTATGTCATTTGCAGGAAAAATGGATGGAACTTGAGAGCATCAATTAAGCAAAACAAGCCAGACTCAGAAAGGATCGTACGTTGGCTCTCAGACATGGAAGCTAGAGAGAAAATAAGAAAAAAAGCGGGGAGGAGATCTCAGGAAATTAGAAGGAGACCAGTAGAGGAGAGGAAGGGGATGTGGGGAGGATGGGAGGAAAGATACTGGGGAATGAAATTGACCAAGCCTATGCTATATGCGTGTTTGAATGTCACAATGAATCCCACCATTATATACAATGATAATGCACCAATAAATTAATTTTAAAAAGAAACCAATACTAGAGTACATGGTCTGTCTCTATCGCCTAAGTTGACACTACACTTGGAGCTATCGCTACAGGAAATCTTTATCATGCAATCTACCTCTTTCTCATTCACTGCCTTCTAGTGAGTCAGAAAGCAAAGGATCACAGAGCAGAGAGAGGCCTGTACAATCAGATACTTCATTTTACTGATGCAAAGTGAGTGCCCAGGGGGGTTAAGGGACTTGCATAAAACACTGCTACTGGGACAGAGCCCAGGTTAGAATTCTGCTGTAACTCACTCTCAGTCCCGAGCTTAAAGATGGAAACAGCTTCCCAAGTTATTCAGCAACTCACCAAACCAAGCCAAGCTGTCTCCCTGACACAAGACACCAGACTCACTCTCACTGAAGAGCGGCCACCCTGAGCCCCTTCTGGGAAGGAAGACTAAGAGTAAGAACTAGCCCCTGGGCAGTCCGTCCAGGAAAGCCAAAGCAATACACAAAGAAGACATGTGCTCGCTCTGACTCTGACTGGCAGGGCGCTCAGTCTAGAAAGTGGGATCTGGACTCTTCCACTGCCCCCTCCTCCTCATCTTCTCGAAAAAGCCATCTGAAAAAAATAAATCACAATCTGTTGATGTTGTTGGAACTGCATATGAAAATATCAATTTTTTTCCACACATGAAAATATCATTACAAGATGAATTATATGGAATTCATATTCTGAGAATCATATGGAATGTTCTGCCCATCTCATGAATTTCCATATCAGATACTAAGGCAGGGCTTTGTGGGGCAGCTGAGCCCCTCGGGGGACCCAGGAACTTATCGGCCTAGTTTTGTTTGTAGACATGCATGCAAAGTCCAAAGCCCGAAAGGAGCCTGCACCATAGATCGTTAAACTCATCTAATTGCTGGCAAACAGGAACATCATCTCCCCCTCTATAAATCGCCCTCCTCAAATGCATAATGAAATTAAAGTGAATTAAATGTTTGTGAGATGCTTGTTAAGTCATAAATTAGAATATGAACGCAACTGCAAACTAAATAAGGTTGAAGCTGGAGATCTGCCCGGGCTTCCTGAGATAGGCAAAGGACAGAGAGTGATGGGCAGGAGTGGGTTTGTTGGGTGGAAGAGAAAGTGTAATGGTGGCTAGATGGTGGTATCTTGATTGCATTGTCTACTGGAGAATTTATCAGCAAGGTGACACTTCTCTGTTCACCACTCAAGTCAACCAGTGTGTCCCTGGGCTGCTTCTCCCAGGTGCCCAAGGGTGATGCTCAAAAAATGCTTGGAGCATTTTAATTATTTAGGGTATTTTAGGATCTTAACATTTTAGTCAGTTTTTTCATTGCTGTGACCAAAGACTCAACAAGAACAACTTAGAAGAGGAAACATTTGTTTTGGCTCACAGTTTCAGAGGATCAGTCCATGGTCTCCTGACTCTTGCTCTGGGCCCGAGCAAGGTGAGGAGGACATCATGGCGGAAGGGCATGGCAGAGGGAAGCAGCTCAGGACATGACAAGACAGGAAGCAGAGAGCTCCACAAAGCCACACCCCCACTGACCTACTTCCTCCAGTCACACCCTCCCTGCCTACAGTTGCCACAACAAAGTCAACCCATACCAGTGAATCAATCCACTGATTAGGTTACAGCTCTCGTAATCTAATTATTTCAGCCTCTGAGCATTCTTTTTTATTATTATTTTTATAGACTGCATTTTGATTCACTGTACACAAATGGGGTTCAACTTTTCATTTCTATGGTTGTACACAATGTAGATTCACACCATTCGTGTAATCATGCATGTACATAGGGAAATGATGTCTGCCTCAGTCCACTATCTTTCTTTCCCTCACCCCCTCCCATCCCATTTCCCTCTACACAATCCAAAGTGCCTCCATTTTTCTCTTACCCACCTCCGCCACCCCGCCCCGCCCCGTTATGCATCATCATCCACTTAGAAAAAACATTCTGCCTTTGGTGTTTGGGGATTGGCTTATCTCACTTAGCATGATATTCTCCAACTCCATCCATTTACCTGAAAATGCCATAATTTTATTCTTCTTTATGGCTGAAAATATTCCATTGTGTATATACCACAATTTCTTTATCCATTCATCTATTGAAGGGCATTTAGATTGGTTCCACAGTCTAGCTATTGTGAACTGAGCTGCTATAAACATTGATGTGGCTGCATCACTGTAGTGTGCTGATTTTAAGTCCTAAGCATTCTTGAATTGTCTCATACATGAGCTTTTGGACAATACCTCATATCTAAATCATAATGAGAAATAAATATCTCACACCTGTGTAGGGGTATGAAAAGATGAGTATCCCCATACTTCATTATAAAAAGAAAATGTGTGGGCATAGATTTTATCTGTTATTCTGGACACTCTTTTGCTGCCCTCTAGACATTAACAACAACAAAACTCTTGCCTTAATTGAATGTTTTAAACTGTAGCTTTCATCAAAGAACCACAAACCATCTCATGTGTCATGCTTGAGCCTCTTATCCCCATCAGCTTCCACTGTGAAATGTGTTTAAGAACATGGAGTCTAGGAGCAGACTGCCTGAGATAGTCCAGTCCCTGCTGCTAAAGAGCTGAGTGACTTCAAGCAAGGTGCTCAACTTCTCTGTGCATTAGTTTCTTCCTCAAAAAAATGGAGATAAAAGAACCCAACCTGGTCAGGTAATATGGAAGATTAAATATGTGTAAAAGCTCAGCACTGAGCCTGGTAAGTGGTTGTTAACAGGCATTTTATTGTAAAAGTTGAAATCTTTCCTTAGATGTGGGCAGTTTTCACTTCTCTTTGCTGCTCAGGAATCTTCCCTCGTATCTGGCTGAAGAAAATCTGTATTTAGCTTCAGGAGGTCAATGTGGGTTGTCCCTTCCTGGATCATTATCTTCTATAATTACCTCATTTGAGAAGTCTCCATTCTTCCCTGGTCCTTTAGTGTCAACGCCACATTAGGCTCTCCGAGGTTGTCAGCTAACAATTTTGGAAGCTTTTTTATTTGTTTTCAATTCATTTTCCCTTCGTTTTCCAGCATCCTTCTGAAACTGCTAAAAATGGCAGACAATGCCTGGGACGTCAGGAACCAGTTGCAGAGGACCCCTGAGAGACAGGCCCTGCCTCCCCCAATCCCACAGCCTATTCCACTGATAGAACAGAGCAGAGCCCCCTGACACAGTTGCTAGGCAAAACCAAACTGCTTATTTACCAGTCGGCAGAGTAGCCCACAGAACACTGGAGCCCAGACCTAAGAGCTGAGGTGTCCTCAGGCCGCCATCTTTGTTGTCTGGCTTTGGTATGATATTGAGCAGGTTGAATCCTGCTGCCCAATCATGTCCTCACTTTTGCTGATTTGGTTAGAACAGATGATGTGTTTCTCCCTGCTCCTTATACAAATAATACTCAGCAAAACCATCTCCCGTGCCTGACCTGCACTGACTGTAGGCATTTTTTAAGAACTCAAAATCCATCTCCTGGGGAGTTTATTTAGTCGGCAAAATTATATATGCAATTATCCCATGGAGCAAATAAGTTCCGTAAACAGGAGGAGGGGAGCTCCCCTTGGAGAGAGGGATGTAAGCACGAACAACTCGAGCTGTATTTACTTGTTCAGACCTCAGAGGGCTGAGCCACATGGCCAGTTATTCCCGAGCACAACTCCCTGCCTGTTTGTGTTGACTTCCACGTGTTATTTTAAAGAGCATGTGTAATTTTGTTCATTTGTGAGCTCTTATTTTCATTTGATTTTTGACTCCTCTCTAGGACTCTCTCCTCTTGTCATCTTTATGGAATTTCTTAAAATTCTGACTTTAACTATCCAGATGGTTTTGTCTGGCTGAGCATTTGAGGGGTGGAGGGAGAGTGTGATTTTCAGCCAGGTCAATGGAGACTCCTTATTCAGACACACAGCAATAAAAATCCTAGGACAGGAGCTAGACATGCAGAGCCCTAGTTTGTAGTTTGGTTCTGGTCAAAATGCAAACCTGTCACCATGGTAATACAACTGAACCAAAGATAGCTTCTCAAAATGGAAAGATAATAGGGACTGTATCTCGAAAGAATTGAGTTTATTTTCTTACATTATTACAATTTCTTCAAAGATTTTTTTCTAAAAGTTCCCCTTACATCTAATAGTTTCAACATCAGAACCAGCAATTCTATAAACTTGAAGAGAGCTTTTAAACACTGTCTGCTATTCATCTCCATGGTGGATAAACACACATCAGTGAGAGCAGTGTAGTAAAATCTCCATGGAGACTGCTGGGTATGTCCTACTCCAAAGCTGAGTACACAAATGCATAATTTCTTTTTTTTAAAAAAGGGTTACATCCAGCCTCTCAGTCACACTGCAACATGGAACAGATTGGCCAATTCAGTCCTGTCTTCATCACTGGACTGGCAATGTAGTGCATCTGGGATGGAGAAAAATATAAGGTTGCACACCAGGAAGACTTTAATGAAAATCTTTAAAAGCTGGTGACTATTAACACTAGAAAATAATATATTACTGGAACACTAGATTTTGCCATTCAGAACTCAACTAGTTAATTCATTCAGCACATCATTGTTAAGAATGTCTGTATGTCAGAGACTGCTCTAGTTGCAAAGGACATAGCAGTGGAGAGAGAAGGAGAATTCTTTCTTCATGCACACCAAGTCCAGAAGCCAGACTCAGGGTGGTAACATCTGAGTCTTTTGCTAAAAAGTCTTTGTGGGTGCTGATCATGATATCCTGTCCTGGTAACTACTGAAGGCAAAATTTAGTACCTAATGACATTCCAGTGATTATTTTAAATCACCTGGGAGAGTACAAAGGAAGAATAGTATTTTTGGAGCTCTGGTGCATGCCAACTGCAGTGGATGACCTTTGTAGCACTGTTAACCAAGCATTCTGAAGCTATGTCCCAGAGGCTGGAATGTCCCATGAGCAATTGTATCACATGTAGGAAGCAGGCAGACCAGACCTCAATGGAAGAACAGGACTTCTCTTTAATTGATGCATGAAAGCAAGGTCCATAGGGAAGGGAAAGAAGGACACCTGCTGATGAGCCACGTCAACCAAGTCCGGGCAGATGCCCTGCCCAGCTACTCGCCTATCCCAGCTTTTAAGTTGACTCCACCAGATTTCAAGAAAGAGGAACAATGTCCTCACCTTGAATTCCCTCCCACCTCCATTCACACAAGCATACAGTAATACTATAGGAATAATACTACAGCTATAGATAGCTGAAGGGTGGACTCACTCTTCTCTTCCACGGGCTAACAAGGTTCAAGGCCACAGCTCACTGGCTAAGCAGTGCACTAGAGGGAGCACAAGATCCCCCATAGGATAAATGCTCATCTCCCACCTCAGTGTTTCTTTCCTTGCACACGGAGCTCCACCCAGGGTCACACACGGGGCCACTCAGCTCTTATTTTGACCCAGGAACTGTGCACTCACTCTCTTCCTCTCCCCTTCATTTTGGGACTAAAAATGTGCCCCTTGTAATCTCCTGTCCCATTCTAGGGAAATGAATTAGGAAACCCAACCAGCCACAGATAGAAGTCACATTCTCCAGTAATGAGAGTATAGTAATATGCTTTCCATCTATCATCTCCTTTGTCTTGGTTCTAATCAATTCATGGGGTGAGAAAGAGGGGGTACTACCTATCGGGCCCTTTCAAAGTACCAGATCGTCTCAGCACCCCACCCCCCATGCCAGTACTCCTGGTACAAAGATTTTTTTTTTTTTTTTTTTTTTTTTAGCAGAAAGTCTTAAAACAGCCTCTAACTCTGCAACAAATGACAGACTGGCCAAGTCGGGGCTCTGCTGATTTCACCAAGCAAAGTTTTTGAAGAGAGTTTGGGTTATTCCACTGCAAAGGAGGGAAGAGGTCAGACCTTCTGTGCACAGTAAGTTCTCCCAAAGGGAAGGCAACTCAATACTGAGATTGCAGCCAGTCTGCTGTGGGGGGTGCTCTCCTACAAGGAGGTATGGAATTGGGGAACTCCCTGAGTTCCTGAGCCCTGGATCCAACAGTCTGGGAGGGACCAGACCCTTGAACAGGGACTGGGGTGAGCAGGGCTTAGAGTCATAATGCAGCTGCAAAACTCACCAGGCAGAGTGGAACACTCACTAGCTCCACGATGGATCATCTAGGAATGTTCTACTCTTTCTCATCCTTCAGCTCCCCACTCCCCATACTCAGGAATGAGTAACTCAGAGGGAAGGCATTTGTGAGTTGCTGGGCTGCCCAGGAATCAAGGTACATAGGGAGGAGTCCTGCGAGTCCCCGAGGGCAGGGGAACGTGGAAAGGAAAGTGGGAGGGGGCTGCTGGGTGCTGGTGGGATGACAGGCACGTAGATGCTGGGAAAATTCAGAGACCCAGCCCTCCACACACTAGTGGTGGCTCTCTGTGGACAAAGAATAGCCATGTGATTTGATTTTCTCCTGTGTACTCCTCTCCACAATCCCCATGCATTCTCTTGGTAATCTTTTTAAGGAAAGAAAAATAAAAGGGAGACGTGGGGGGAGCAGAAGATTAGAGATGAGGAGGAGAAAGGGGAAAGAGAGAAACCAGTCAGCATGCTCGTGAACATCACAGTGGCTCCCCCAAGAACCAGCAGCACCATGCCCTTGACAATCACAGTTCTCCTTCTGGGAAAAGGGTGGTAGCCACGCCCTTGAGGGAAACCTACCAAAGAAAGGGGCTAAATCTTCCCCCTAGTACTGTAAGAGAGATGGGCCCTGCCTGAGCCTTCAGAATCCCAGGAACACTTGCCAAGATGGCAGTAGAAGCCATGAGCACCTGGTCTTGTTCCAACTCAGTAATTGCATCCTGCCTGCCCCCTGTGCCACCTCCTCTTCCTACAGAAAGCGGCAACCCCCTTCCTGAGCAGAACTGCTGGGGACTCCTGCTCTTGGCAACCACTTGCTACCCCTCTCTCTTTTCTATTATCACAGTTATTTTGCAGTTTGCTCTCTAGAGGGATTTGTTGTTCACTGGAGCCCTAATACAGCACCATTACATGTTTCTATGCCCTTTGTTTTTTAAGATTTTTTAAGCAGAAAACACAGAGTCCCTGTCCCCACACATGCATTACCTCCTCCCTTTATCAACAACCCCAGCAGAGTGGTACATTTTCTGCAACTGATGAATCTGCACTGACAGGTCCTGCCACCTAAAGGCCCTAGATTTTATTAGGGTTCACTATTCTATGGATGTGCTAGATTTCTGTTGCTATGACAAAATACCTGAGAAAAAACCACTTAAAAGAGTAAAGATTTGTTTGGGCTCATGGTTTCAAAGGTTTCAGTCCACTTTCACTTGGTTCCATTGTCTCTGGGCCTATGATGAGGCAGAACCTCATGGCAACAGTGAGGGAGGGAACAAAACTGCCCACCTTGTGGCAAGGCCCCAACCCCAAAATGAATCCACTGATGGATTAATCCACAACCATTGCAAGGTAAGAACCATCATAACCTAATCACTCAAAGGTCCCACTTCTGCACACTGCTGCACGGGGGACCCAGCCTTCAGCACATGAGCTTTTGGGGGACATTTCAGATCCAAATCATAACAACAGGTGGGTGTGGACAATGACATGAATCCACCTGTACAGTATCACATGGAGTATTTTTTGCTGCCCCAAATTCTCTGAGCTACACCTGGTCATCCCTCCCTGCCCACTGACCCCTGGCAACCGCTGATCTTTTTACCATCTTCATAGTTTTTGCCTTTTCCAGAATTTCAGGTAGTGGAAATTGTACAGGAGGCAGCTTTTCAGATGGCCTTCTTTCACTCAGAAAGATGCATTTACGTTTCCTCCTGAGTCTTTTCATGCAGCTCTTTGTTATTTAGCTTGAGCCTCTTTAAAGGCTGTTCCGTTTGTCAGAATGTTGTGGGCCTCCCCCTTTTTAATGCTTGTCAAACTCATTCTCATCCCGCAAAACACAATTCTGACATTACTTCCTGCAGGAAGAATCCCCACCACCACCACACACACACCTTCTGGTTGCAGTTAGTGTTTCTTCTCTGCTCTCTGTGTTCCTGCCTGCTCCCTGTCCACAGAGCCACTCACCTGCACTGCCGTCTGGCTGTGTGTTTGTGTCTCCCCATCACACCGTGCACTCCTTGTCCTTGTGCCCGGGTGGCCAGCAAAGTGCATTTTTTTACACTTGGCCCTATATTTTAGCACATAGAGAACATGAGGGCATAATTACTGAAGATAAACTATTCCACGGAGGAAATTAAACTATGCCTCCAACAAGAGATAAACTGTCAGAATTTTATAGTATAAAATGCTAGTGCAAGTATATATGATAGACACGGGCAGATGGGTGCATGCATACACACACATATGCTCATGCACATGCACACAGACACACATAATAAATATTTGTTAAACTGCATTGAATGTTTATGCAGCTCAATTCACAATAGCCAAACTATGGGACCAGCATAGATGCCCTTCAACAGATGAATAGATAAAGAAAATGTGGTACATACACACAATGAAATATTACTCAACTTCAAAGAAGAATGAAATTTTGGCATTTGCAGGTGAGTGAATGGAGCTGGAGAATATCATGCTAAGCGAAATAAGCCAACCCCAAAAAACCAAAGGCCAAATGTTTTCTCTGATATGTAGATGCTAATCCACAATAAGAGGGAGTGGCTAGGGAAAAATAGAGGTACTTTGGATCAGGCAGAAGGGAGTAAAGGGGGGTATGGGGGTAGGAGGGAGAGTAGAGTGAATTCACCATTATGACCCTATGTGCATATATGATTACATGACTGGTGTGATCCTACATCAAGGATCAGAAGAATGAGAAGTTATACTCCATTTATATACAATGTGTCAAAATACATCCTACTGTCATGTATAATAAATTAGAACAAATTTAAAGATTTTAAAGGAAAAAAAAAAAGCAATTAGCCAACACGTGTGAAAGTGTTCAGGCTTGCCAGCAAAGAATGCAGTGAAAAGTAAATATAATTAAAATAGCAAAACTCTACAAAAAATTGAAAACCTAAAAAATAAAATGAAAAGCTGCATTGAATATTAAGGGCATAGGAACTTCATCAAGGAAAGAGTCACATATATAAATATATAAATATATATTCTTGAAAGTGGCTTCCTGGAAGTTTTTTCTAACATTATTTAGAACACCCTGGGGGTAGTTTGTAAATCCTTCAGGGTGGTTGTCACAACAAGGAGGGGCACAATGGAAATGAAGTAGGTGGGCTAAGGATATTCAGATCCTGCAGTTCAGGAGTCAGTGCCACAAAGTGATCCATGTTTAGTGTGAGTGTTGAATATCCCATTGAGAAAAAAAAAACCCTGTTTATAATCATCTGAGCCTAGAGCCTCATTCGCTCCCTTTTACATATAAACACACATAGAGAATTTTGTCCTGCTTCAATAGAGCCGAATCTTACAAGAAAACAACTAATGGAAAATATAAGGAGGCAGAATCTTGACAAGCTGGACCTCACCGAGAGTCAGTCTCTATTTTGGAAACCCACATCACGGGAGGAAAGTCCCCAGTGGCATCTTAGTCACCAGGACAACACGCCTTCGGCAGTCTGCGTTGGGCACAACACGTTTGGAACTCCACATAGATGCGAAGGCTCTCTGCTTCAGCAGGCCTCCCGGGACTTCACATCAAAACCTATTACTGAAGCATATTTTTATCATAAATTACTTTGTTTTTATTTCTCCTTCAGATAGCAGCTAGAAAAATGGTTTTGGATTCTTCAAAAATTATGTGTCTGGGTCAGCTGCCCTATCTATGGTGTTCATTTCAATGGAGTAAAAAACACTAATAAATATTTGCTAGTAAAGGGGATATTGGATATTACAGGGTTCAGAACCACTGGGTGAAAGCAAGTTGTAGATTGTACTTACGAAGGTCATCTTGAGAAGTCTGTACGATTGCACTTTCAAAGTCCCTATGCTGGTAATAAGCATGATGGGGCAGCTCTCCTCCTGAACCACCTTTTCATCAAAATAATTGCACTTCAAAGGTTAAGGTCTTTTTTCTCTCCATTGACATTCATTTGCATATAGCACTACTGTTGGTTTCAAGGTCATTTTCTATATCAAGATGTGCGAGGACATGTCTGTGATGCACATTCATTTATTCGCCTGGTTATTGGTTAAGAGTTCCTGGCTGCCAGGCCCCGTGGTAGCACCTGGAGATTCAGTGGTGGCTGTGCAGGTGCGACCCAACAGCACACAGCTCTCAGACCGATGGGCGGCAGGCGCTGAGCACTGAACTCCAACACGGTGAGATGAACATTATTCTAGATGTGTGCAAACAGCAGCAGAGGTGGGGGCGGGGTGCTTCCTGAGGAAACTGACATTTGTGTTGACAGTAGGAGGTTGGGGACACTGAAGCATCATAAATATCAAACACAAAATCTGGAGAAAAGAGTGCATGCAGAGTGCAAGCAGAGTCCCTTTGAACTTCCCGTGGGAAAGCAGAGATTTCTCCCCAGACACGACCACCGAGGCTCTCACCCCAGGGAAGAAAGTTCACTGTGAATTTTTTTTTTTTTTAATTTCTGATCAATATGAGCTTTTCACAAAACTTGGTAGGTGGGTTCTTTCTTCTTTTGTTTCTCTAGCAACAGGAGAGAATCTGAATTCAGGACATTTCCACAGGTATCATAAAAGACGCATGATCATTTTTCAAAGCAGGAGGTGGGAAGCCAGGAAAGCCATTTTCCAGGCAGGAGACAATCCCATCATCTCTTAAACTTCCGACAGTGGCTCAAGGAAGCAGGTGTCACACATTTATGTGGCCATCTGGACAGGTCCTCTTCCTCCCGTTCCTTGGGGAGAAGGTTGACAAGCCTCCACAAGGCTGGAAGGAGAGGTATGCCTAATACAAATGCAGAAGCAAGGCTAAGGGCAACCGGGAGGATTTTTAAAGAGCAACAGGGGCAAGAAACAAACAGCGATGTCAGGGAAAGGATGAAAGCCAGGAGCAGCCAGTGACAACACTGCGAGAACACCATATGGTGCTCACGTGGCCTGCTCCTCATTCTAAATGTTGATATTTGCTTTCTTGTTGGCTCTGGTGCCAACTCTGAGTCATAGCAAAGCTCCCCGCACTCTACGCTTAAAATCGTGCAAAAATTTTGCTTTTTCCTATTTTTTTTTACTGCACAATATAGATTTCCTGTTTCTAATTGCTCAAAGAATCCGCAAAGCAGTGTCAGAATTAGGAGGGAAAGTCCTGCTACAAGATGCCCAAAGCAATTATGTACACCTACTCAGAAGTCAAAAGGGACCTGGGGGGGATGGGCGTGGATCAGTAGACAGCTCAATATTAGTGATGATAATTTAGTATAGGTCCTCTCCGCCATTCCCCTGCTGATGTTGCTCACAAATCCTTTTCTGACAAGGAATGGAGAAACTAACAGAGGGAATGTGGCTCAGTCCAAGTGGAGAAACAGCAGAAGCGACAGTATCTAAACAGGATGACGGCATTTGAGCTCAGCAAGACCCATCTTCTGAGGGTCCCTTGTTGAGATGTGAAGCACCAGTGATCTTTGGGGAGGAGGTGTTGAGCTTCCCCTGGTATCTCTTAGGATCACTTTGATGCTTTATAAAAACACAAACAGGCAGGCGTGTTCAGGACTCAGTCAGAGCAGGGCAGGCTGAGAGGCAATCAGCATGCAACCAAAATAAATTCTTTCTCATTCTTTGATTTTGTTTTCTTTTCTTACTACAATCTCTGTAGGTGGTAGAGTATCTGAGTAAACAGTGGCAGCCAGAGAAGTGCAGCCCAGGCTGGAGAGCATGACCTTCCCCTCTGTGACAGCAGGGCAGGGGCACACTCCTTGGAGCCCGGGAGGAGCCAACCAACCTGCCATCTGTATTCTTCCTTTTTTTATTTGACTTCCAGAAGGGCTCGCTGAGTCATGGCCGATGCAGCTCTTCCTCCTAGGGCAATGACTGATGACTGGAGTTCTGTCCCCAACATGCCCTCCCACTTGCTTCTGTTACTGTACTTTCTGTGGCTCTTTCCTCTTCTCCAGTGCCATCCACTCCCATACCCTCTCCCAGGAAGGGTAGGACACAAGGAGGCACCAGCATGCATCTCCTCCTGATACGGGTCCGTCATGGGTGCTGAGTAACCTACACACCCTGAGTGCAGGGAAACAAACCAGGATCGTATCTCCAACCAATTCACAATCAATAGGTGTTTACTAAACACCTCCAAGTGCTTAGCACTGAGCAGGTACTACAGGGGTGAAAGACAAGACGTGTACAGCCGCACTTAGCTTCGAAGTATCACACTTTTTAGTCCCTTGAAAAGATAAAACAGGGTCCTCTGTGGTGTCTAATTTACAAGCTAGAATTCACAAGACCCTCCTCTGCGTGCCCAGAGCTAACAGAGTGCTCTAGTAGTAGTGAGTGATCTTTGAGGGTAACTCTGCACCAGGCATGGCTCTCACTCATCAAATAAGTGGCAAAAGAGACAGGTACCATCATCACCCCCATTTTCAACTAAGAAAATGGGGCCCAGACTGAGGTCACATGGCTGGTAAGTGGTTGTGCAGGGCTCACACACTGAGGCAGTGTGAATGCAGAGCCTGCTTGGTGCTAGCTCTGAGGTTATTCTGCAAAGTATTTTGGACACTGGTCTTTGTACATACCTGTTTTCTCCCTGGGAGACAGGACAGCCTGTTGTTTATTGCCACATGTCCCCATAGTGTTGAGAACACAGTAGGTGTTATTTGATAATTGCTTATTAAAATGACCTGAGGAGAGGTAGGAAGGAGCAGCACCAGTAGGGAGCTAGAGAATAAATCATTATGAGCTGAATAAAAGGATTTCAAAGTCAAAGAAAGGCCTGGTGGAAACTGATGTCATCAATATGCAGAAGCCCAGGTGTGCCCGGCATTGAGCCACCCTCCCTCCCTCCAGATCTGCTGCAGGGCTAGGAAGCTGAGGAAGAAAGAGGTGGGAATAAGCCCATGGACACAGGTAGAGTAAGGGCAGGTGCCCAAGGGAGGTAAGGCCCAGGGCATGGTATCTCCACTCTGCCCTCAACGTAACCCAACAGAAGCTGTGGGAGCAGGACTTAGGGACAGTCAGAAAACAACTGATCAAACACTGTCTCTTTGACTTCTACAAGTTGAAGGGGAAAAAAGAAAAGAAAATAACAAGTGTTGGTGAGGAAGTGAAGAAATAGGAGTGCTTGCACATCGCGGGCAGGAATGTAAAAATGGGTCAGCCACTGTGAAAACATATGGCGGTCCTTCCAAAAAAGTAACTGTAGAATCACCACAAGATTCAGCAACTCCATTTGTGGGCATATGTCCAACATAATGGGAAACAAAGATTCAAACACAGCAACTTTATTCACAATAACTAAAAGGTAGAAACAACCCAAAAGTCTATCAAGAGATAAACTAATAAACAAAATGCATTATAGGCAACAATGGAATATTAACCATGAACAGGAAGGAAATTCTGACACATGCTACAACATGTATGAACCCTTAAAGACAATAGAGTACGTAAAATAAGCCAGACACAAAAGGATCCAGTCTAGTTCCACTTATGAGGAACCTAGAAGAGCCAAATTCATAGGAGACAGAAAGAAAAATGGAGGCTGCCAGGGGCTGGAGGAAAGAGGGGAATGGAGAATCATTTAATGGGTACAGAGTTTCACTTGGGAAGCATGAAAAAGTCCCAGGGATGGATGGTGATGGCGGCTGCACGTTGACACGAATGTACTTGCTTAAGAATGGGCACAACACTATTTTTTATGTTGTGTGTACTTTGCCACAATAAAAAAAAATAGGTATAAAGAAAAAAAAATTGAAGCTGGGGTCATCTGATAGGAAAAAAGAACCTCTTTGAGACATTGACTCTGGCCAGACCCAAACTGCTAATTTCATGGGAAAAAAGGAAACCCAGAATGACAGGGAAGCAGAGCACTAATTAATTTGAAAATCCAGAGTTCTCAACCTCTCCTAGCATGGGAATCCCTTTTGAACATTAAAAAATCAATAGTCATTCTTTGATTCCTCCTGTAACAATAGAAATTTTGGTCCCAACTGATGCTGCCCAGGGAGGAATGAATCTTGAAAATAAATTCAAATGAATTATGGACGACCTATCCCCCCACACTTTTAAAAAAGGGCAGCGCGTATGTGAGGGAGGCGAACGGTGCATTCTGCCTACCAGCCATGCTTGATGCTCAAAAGGACTCTCTGATCTTTTAAATGGCACTTCAGGCTCCTGCGGACCCGCCACCCACAGGGTGAGAACAGCAGCTCTATACTAACAAGAGCCCAAACCCCAGCAGTAACCTTCCAAGTCACCCCCTAAAGACATTAAGTCCAAAAAAACCTGTGATGCACAAATGCAGCTCTTCTCAGAAAATAAAAAGCAAGGTAGGCTCTGGACAGCAGAGCGTCTCCTCTACCAGGAGAAGAGGCAAGTGTCCTCGGCGGGGCTCACCTGGGACACTGCAGCTCATTGCCAGCTCTTCCCTACACAAAGCCCTCAGAGCTGCCCAGCAGTGTGACTGCACATGTCCGTCCTGCTGCCACCTCCCAAGGGAGTTACCTCTTTGGGGTGATGGTTCAGAACGTCAGCACCCCTCTCAACAATAATGTGTATTCTCGCCATCTTCCCAATCTGTAAGGCAAAAAGTCCTAAAGCTGTTAGGGATTTATCAGTGACTCCAGGCATGACATTTAGAAATCATCCTAGGCAGCCGGGCGTGGTGGCGCATGCCTGTAATCCAAGTGACTTGGGAGGCTGAGTCAGGAGGATCGCGAGTTCAAAGCAGCCTCAGCAATTTAGCGAGGCCCTAAGCAACTCAGTGAGACCCTGTCTCTAAATAAAATACAAAATAGGGCTGGGGATGTGGCTCAGTGGCCGAGTGTCCCTGAGTTCAATCCCTGGTTCCAAAAAAAAAAAAAGAAATCATCCTAGGGTCAACACTCCAGCACACAGGCACAGGCACCAACTTTCTCAGTAGGACCTCTAAAGTTAAGGAAAAAGTGCCAAGAGTTAATAAGTGGGTGGCATCCAACTGAAAAGCTTCTTCACAGCAAAGGAAACAACTAGGAATGTGAAGAGAGAACCTACAGAATGGGAGAAAATCTTTGCGAGCTACTCTTCTGACTAAGGAGTAATATCCAGAATATACAAAGAACTCAAAAAACTCAACACCAAAAAAACTAATAACTCAATTAATAAATGGGAAAATGAATTCAAGAGACACTTCGCAAACAAAGAAATACAAATGGCCAACAACTATATGAAAGTTCAACATGATTAGCAATCAGGGAAACGCAAATCAAAACTATACTGAGGTTTCATCTCACACTGGCAGAATGGCAGTCACCAATAGTAAATGTTGGAGAGGATGTGGAGAAATAGGGACACTTTTATACTGTTGGTAGGTGGGATGTAAATTAGTACAACCATTAGGGAAATCAGTATGGAGGATCCTCAAAAAAAAAAAAAAAAACTAGGCATGGAGCCACCCTACGACCCAGCTATGCCACACCTGTGTTTATCCTAAAGAATTAAGGTCATCATACTATAGCTAGCTACACAGGTATACCCATGTTCATGGCAGCACAATTCACAATAGCCCAACTTCAGAACCAGTCTCAGTGTCCATTAACAGATGAATGGATAAAGAAGATGTGGTAAATATATACCATGCAGTTTTATTCAGCCACAAATAAAAACAAAATCATGTCAATTGGAGGAAAATGGATGAAACTTGAGACCATTATGTTAAGTGAAAAAAGTCAAACTCAGAAAGTCAAGGGTCATGTGTTTTCTCTATGTGGAAGCAAGAGAGGAAAAAGGAAAGGTGGAGGTGATTGCATGAAAAGCAAAGGGAAATCAACAGAATAGAGGAAAGGGCCCAGTAGGTGGAGGAAGGGGAGAGAGGGGGAAGTTCAAGGGAGGGATATTGGCCAAATTGTATTGTTACGTTGTATGCATGCAGGAATAGGTAACACCAAATCTCACCATTATGTACAACCATAATGCACCGATAAAAAATGTGGAAAATCATTTGCAGTTCTACCCTAAAGGAAACACATAGATCACGTGCCCAGCTCCCCAACGAAGAGACCTCACTCAACAAGGGTGGCTGCCAATTTTCAGGAACCAAATTTATTGGAATCTATACCAGTAGATTATGACTTGCTTGGCTCACACTAGCAGCATGAAGCTAAATGTTAAAAAGATTACATTGATAAGTATAATTTTACAAGAGGAAGGAGTTCCATAAAAGAGAAAAGGATTATTATTCCATTAAATCAGTGCCTTCCAGAGGAACCAAACTTGTCTGTGAAGATTGGTGATAAAGGGTGAACATGGGAAATCATACACCTATTAAGTTGATTTTATGATACTAATAAAAATGAGTGCTAATAAAACTCTTGCATTAAATTCATAACTTGAAAGTACCTCTTAATTTTAGATATGGGTTATCATGTGGTAGACCTAAAACAACATTGGACTTTCAGTGGCCCTGAAAGGCAAAGCTATAAAACATTTTAAGTAATAAAACTCCTGGAATTCTAGGAAGCAATTGTCTCATCAATGGACAAGATCTAGCAGATAATGAATACCCATCAAGTTTTCTGAATAGTTTCCTCTATTGGACAATACTTTAAGAAAAACTTCTCCAACTTTCTTTCAGGGCTGGGCTAACATACAGAAAGTGAAAAGACATAGATAAATTCGGTTACCAAATTCCTTTTGGACCAACGGCTTAGAGACTTGGGTCAAGGCATGGGAAAAAAGTTGGCCTAAAAACTTGGACATGGAGCTCAAACCACTTCGTTGAGCCACAGGACATGTGACAGAGGGCTTCAGAGCAAGCAGTCAGGGCATCTGGGTTAGAATTCCCTTGCGCTCTTGAGGACAGACCATGGGGAGGTTACTTAAAATCTCTGTGCCTCAGTTTCATACAGGTAGATTGCATGACAATATGACCACCTTGTGGGGCTATTTTGGGAGCTAATAAGGGATGCTGAATATAAAGCATTGATCACAGGGCCTGACACATAATAAATGCTCCATATATGCTCATTGTCATCAGTTTCAGCAGTTGTTGGTGTCTCTTTGTTGTTGAAGCAAAGCAGAGACTTGATCTCTTTCACACAGATCTCTTGCCCCTCATTCCCCAGATTTTCTCAACTGTACCTGCCTTCCCAACATAATTCTCAACTGGATTAAGCAACTGAAAAGTTAATGAAAACTGGTTTAGAGAAAATGTCAAAAAGATGGAAGGCCCATCTTGGATCTTCCCAATCTTCTCTTTCTTGGCTTCACTTGCAAAGGATCTGAATCTAGACACAGTAAAAGAAAGATAATATGTGTGTTTCGGGGGTGGGGGGGTGGTATTTATTGAGCACTTGCATTTTTTTTAAGTATTCTGCTTGGTGCTTTCATAACAATCATGTGAGAATGGCATTATTAACCCATTACATTGTCCAGGAAACTACAGTTCAAAGAGGGTAAGCAGCCTGCTCGAGGTCACACAGCTAGTAAGCATAGGAGTGAGGATGCAAACCCATCACTTGTCACTCAAGTCTTGGGATCTTTCAGCAGGGGATGGAAGGACATAAAACCTTGCTCCTAGCCCATGTACCTCCAACATACAGATTATGTCCTGCTGGTGGTTGATCCTGACACAGATGCTATCATCACCGAGATTAATCACCCTAAAAACTAGCTGAATGAAGCCTGCACCCCTGTAGGCTCTCTCCTTTGGGTTTGGTGGGTTTTGTCCACCAGCAATTCTTACCAACTGTTGAAAAGGACTTTACTGTAAGAATGAGGATCAAGGCCAGGTCCCAAACACCTTGGGGACAAACAGCCCTGTCACCTACTTCCTGATAGAAACAGACTATTGCAGCCACTTTTTTCACCTCATTGCCTGCACGCTCCATCTTTTCTCTTGAAAAGGTAAAAAAGGTCCCAGTAGCTTGTTAAAGCAGAGATTGGAGATGTTTTAAGGATGTCAGAAGCCACAGGAAAGTCCAGCAAAATCTGAATGACACAATGAGATGATAGCTAAATGGTTTTTGAAAAGAAGAGACATTTCAGACTACCAGCAAAGCACACTTCACATTTAGGACTGAGTTAAATCCCCAGTGGGAATTAAAATCTTAATGTTGACACCCTCAAAATCCAGGACCTCAAAACCATGGAAATGAGTCATTGAGGCAAGTCAATGAGCATAGAAAAGGAAACTATTTAGAGGACAAGGCCAGCTGCCTCAGCTCCCCAGGAGGCTTGGCTTTGAGCTATGTTCCCTTCTGCTTTCAGCACTGAGTTGTACCAAGTGGTACAGTGGGGTGAGGAACAGAGAGAGGAGAACACCCTGCCTGGCAACTGCTCTTGTGCAGGTGGCCCAGGGCAAGTCAGCCACTGAGGCACAACTGGCCCCTGCCTTATAAACCCACCTTGTATTAGCTGCACAGCAGCATTAGACACGAGCAAGGGGCCAACTAAATCCTAGATTCATCTCCAAGAATAGAGATGTTGGCTTATAATGAACAGTCTTAGGAAGATACAGCAGGAGCATAAAGAATAGTCAGAGACCATGATCCAATTCGGTTCGCTGACAGAATACAGTTAAACCTGCGAAGGCAGACAAAGACAGGGCCGAAGTCAGCTTTCTCTCCACTGGCCATTTTATCCGTCCCCGGGGGGATCAAAGTTTGCCAGAAAGAAAAAGAGAGCTGTTAAAGCTCACTTATAAATGTTTAAATGTTAAACACTGTCCAGTCCGTATTTTAAGTCGTTATATTTTAGGCATAGTTTGACAGCTTGACTGTTTATAGAAAAGAGTGAAGATGCATTTTAAGGGTCATTAAAAGCCCCTTCAGTGATCTCAGAAGGCAACAGGGAACGCCAAGGGGAGGCTGGCCAGGTACTAAAGAAAGATAAGTCGAGAAAAGGAAGGATCCCTACTAGGCCAGCTCAGGGAGGGCTGAGATGTTTTGCTGCTGAAGAATGAGAGCAGAACATCTCTGCTTATGCATATCCATCAGAGTCAATCCTCCAAGCATTTCCTCTCCTTAGTGAGAAATGATCTTATTCCCAGAAAACAAAATCTCCAAAACCTCTCTAAGAACCCAGCTGAGACAGGAGAGTTCTGAGGAGGAGTGGTGCTGGCATTGGAGAAACGGGTAGGGCCACCAGTGGGGACACTCCAGAGCTTGTGTGGAATATTCCCGGTGCAGCTGAGGGCCTGTGGAGCAATTTACCTTACCTCCATTCAAGTGGGGTCATGATTCTCACCGCCCCACTGCCTGTTGCGAGGGGTTGCACCCTAGCATGGGCTAGTCAAGTGTATACTGCTAGGCCACACTCCCAGCCCTTTTTATTTTGAGGCAGGGTCTCACTAAGTTGCCCAGGTTGAACTCAAACTTGTGATCCTCTTGCCCTGCCTCAAGAGTAGCTGGAATTATAGGCATGTGCCCACCACGCCCAGCTGAGCTATGGTTCTTAGTTGGGACAGTTTTACCCCTGAGAATATGTGGTTGTCATGTCGTGGACAGTGACAATACTGGCATCTGATGAGGAAAGGCCAGGGGTGCTGCTAAACATCCTGCAATGTACACGACAACTCCAGGACAAAGAACTACACAGACCAAAATGTCAATCACACCAACATGGAGCAACTCTGCATTAGAGGGAGGCAGAAAAGAAAGGACCATCCATGGAAAAACTGTGTCCCGGGCAGTCTTTAAGAGCTATTGTGGAGTCTGCTTTAGGGATGTCATTTATGTAGGCCACCCCAAATGTACATTCTGGGCCTATCATTAAAGCTAGAGAATATCCCTAAACTAATTTGGAAGAGATTTGGTTGATAAAGCTTTAAAATTATTTGCCTTTATTTTGCATTTTAAAGCAATTACCTCCCACCTCCTTCTGGTCCTTAGGGAAAGTAAGAAAGCAGTCATTTACATTAAAACCAGGATCTTCTCTCTGATAAAAATAAACTCACATTATCCACGTAACATTAACTGAATTATTTGTCGTGAATTTATAATGTGCTATGCACTAGAACGGCTATGTTATCAGAGCAGACAGACACACACAAATACACACACCCGCACGTGGGCACTCTCACCAAATTGGACACTGCAGTTCACCAATATTACATCTTTTCTATGCTGTGAAAATGGAGCCCTTAAACTAAAAGTGCAGCCCACCACCTAGCCCTCCTGCCCTACCTATCTGGGCACAATACTGATGTGTGTAACTAATCTCCCAATGAATGCTTCCACAGCTAATAGAAATTGGAATCTGTGGTCAAACCCAAAGTGCTGAAAATGACTCCCAGTTTCCAAAACAGGGATTCTCATCTGTTTGAAATAATAATCATTTCCAGTTAACTCCGCTGCTGGGTGCAAGCTCAAAGACACCTTGCATGAAACAGCCTCCTGCCAAGCGCATTCTTCCAAGTTTTCCCTTGACTCAGGCCAGGTATGTGGCAGAGGCCTCCAGAAGCCTACCTTCCACCACCTCTCACTTCCTGCAATCCAAAGTGATGGATAAGCAAACTAGCAGACTGAGATTGGCATCACCCTGTCTTGAGCAACTGTCAGCCTCTAAAGTCACCGAGTGATCATGGCACAAAGTCTAGGGCAACGTGTTATTTGTCAGCTACACCCAGATTCCATTGGGTCCAAAGGCAATTTAAACATTTCTGCCATATCCTTGGGAAGAAAGACCAGAGGAGGGAAAAGGGAAGACTGACCCTTGACTTTAGAGAAAATATCAGAAAGCGGGCTGCTTAGCCCAATGGAGAGAGGCCGCAGCCTCCTCCCAGAGGCCAAAGTCCAGCTCAGAGCAAGCAAGTAGAATCTGGTTCAAAATCTGGCCCGTTTTTCTATAGCATGTTATCAAGTAACAGTTGGCAGGGCCCAGAGAAGAGCCAGCCCACAGCAGGGGAGAGAGAAGCACCTTCCTTCAAAACCTGTTTGGCAATCCAGTGTCAGCCCTGCTTTATCCCAATGATTATCCTCTCCTGATAACTGCCCAGATTTCCCTCTGGAAGCCCAGGAAGAATTGTTTTGACCTTAATTAGCACAATATGCTAAAAAATGTCAAACTCCAACTGGTTTCATGACAGGGATGAATACAGTGATCGGATAGTACTATTTTCAGCCCACCTGGAAGATGCTCACGGTTCAAATCCAGGCCTTGCCACCAACTCACTGTGGCTCCAGGCAAGTGACCTAACAAGCCATGGGCACCATTTTCTCAGATGTGAAATGAATGAGTCTCATAATAATATTGTTCCCCAAAAAGGGATGCACAAGCCCTCTGTATCTAAATTCCCAGGGGGCTTGTCACCCTAGAGTGAGGCTCAACAGTGCATACCTAGGAATACACACGTGACATTTCAAGTACTCATGAATTTCCCCATCCACTCCCTATCCTGGAGATCAAACAGTGCATTGCAGGCCCCCTTTGCAGTTGGGTGGAGTCACGTGGCCTGTCCAGGACAATCGCTCTCACCAGGTACCTTGTGAAAGCCAGTTTTCAATTTCCTGCTCTCCCCCTGCCACAGCAAACCCTAGACCCTGGGGAGTTGTCTGGCCTGAAGCAGACCTGGCAGGAAGTAAAGTAAGCTGGGAATGTTTGTTGCCAGAGCATAAACTAGCCTTTCCTAACTAATCCAAGGATCCCAAAGGCCACCTCATTTGTGACAGGAGGGAGAGAAGACAGCTTCCCTATGAGTGGTCCCCGTGGCCAGCTGCAGATCAGCACCAGATGCTATCATTTGCCCAGTCCAACTTCTTTTTTGCTAATAAAATTCTAATTTTGCTCATCAGAGCAATGTGTTCAGCCCCAAGAGATGAAGCATCATTCCTCTAGTCCAGGGGTTCTCAAACTTTAGCAGACATTGGCATTACTTGGGGAACTTAGAAAACAGATTGCTGGGCCCAACTCCTCAGAGAATTTCCACATCTAACAAGTTTCCAAGGGGTGCTGATGCAGATATTTGAGGAAGCACACTTTGAGAATCACTGGTCGAAATCAATCCAATCGCCCCTTGTCGGATACTTGCTTTCCTAACCTCCATTGCAGGTGGGAATGGTCATGTTATCCAGTTCTGGTCAGTGACATAGAAAAAGAAGTCTACAAGGTAATTTCTAATAAAGATTTTTCTCCCACAAAAGGAGTCTCTGCCAATACAATATTGAAGAAGCAGAAGTCAGAGAACTGATATTACTTGACTTCAAAGATTAGCTGCATTAATCAAGAGAGTGTGCTATTACTGAAAGAATAAACAGATCAATAGAACAGAATAGGGTGTTCAGAAATAAATACATATATATCAGGTTATCTTTGGGGGGACAAGGAGAGTACCGGGGATTGGACCCAGGGGCACTTTACCACTGAGCTACATTCCCAGCCCTTTTTATTTTTTTATGTTGAGAAAGGGTCTCACTAAGTTGTTTAGGGTCTCTCTAAGTTGCTGAGGCTGACCTTGAACTTGAAATCCTCCTGCTTCAGCCTCCTGAGCCACTAAGATTACAGGTAGGCACCTCCACACATGGCTAGTTAATTTATTTTTAATAAAGAAGCAAAAGCCAAAACAAGGAAGAAAAGACAGTCTTTTCAACAAATGGAACTAGAACAACTGGACAACCACATACCAAAAAGGGGGGGGGGCGGGGCTAGGATACAAACCTTACAGACCTTTCATTCTTCACACAAAGGATTATAGTTTTAAGAGTAAAATGTACAACTATGAAACTCCTAGATAACATGGAAGCAAATATAAATGACCTTGGGATTGGGATTGGAATTGACCTTTTTGATAAATACCAAAGGTACAATCCATGAACTGGACTTTATTGAAATTAAAATCTTCTTCTCTACAAAAGACGCTGTCAAGAGAAGTAAAACATAAGACACGGATTGGAAGAAAATATTTTCCCAAGACATATATGATAAAGGATTGTTACCCAAAAATGTACAAAGAACTTGTAAAACTCAACAATAAAAAGGTGCAATTATGAAGTGAGTCAAAGGCATTAATAGATACTTCATCAAAGAAGATACATAGATAGCAACTAACCATATGAGAAGATATTCCACATCACCTGTCATTAAGGAACTGCAAATTAAAACAAGGTGATACTGCTACACACCTATTAGAGTGGCAGTGGCCATTATCCAGCAATGCCAAGGGCTGGCAAAGGTGCAAACCATGGGGACTTTTGTTCACTTCTGGTGGGAATGAAAAACGGTATAGCCACTTTGGAAAACAGTCTTGTGGTTTTTTAGAAAACTAAAGCTATTCATGGATCCTTCAATCTTATTTCTTGATGCTTACTCAAAGGAATAAAACGTATGCCCTTACACAATCCTACAAATGGATGTTTATAGCAACTTCACTCATACTTGCCAAAAGTGGGAAGCAACCAAGGTGTCTTTAGGAGGTGAATGCTTCAGTTAACTGGGTATATACAGAAAATGGAACATTACTCAGCAATAAAAGGAAATGACCTACAAGTCACGAAAAGATGTAGTGGAAACCTAAATACGTGAAAGAAACCAATCTGAAAAGACTAAATACCACATGATTCCAGTTATAAAGCTTTGGAAAAGACAAAACTATGGAGATAGTGAAAAGCTCAGTGTCCACCAGGGGTTAGGTGAGAGGAGAGATGGCTAAGTAGAGCACAGAGCATATTTAGAGCAGCAAAAATACTCTGTATGACGCCATGACGCATATTACTTCACGCTGTCCACACACAGAGTGTACAACACCAGAGTGAACCCTAACATAGACTATGATGTGTCCATGGGAGTTCATCAAATGTGACAAATGTGTACCACCCTGATGAGGGATGTTGGTAATACGTGAGCAGGGTATATCTGGGAAATCAATGTACCTCTCTCTCAGTTTTGCTGTGAACCTAAAACTTCTCTACCAAAAAAATAGTCTTTAAGAAAACGTGTCTCTTCTAACTTGCTTTAAGTGTGGTTGGTCACAACTAAGATACTTGGTCCTGTGGCAACCATCTTGCAACCATGAGGTAACAAGCAAAGGAGAGCAGAAAACAAATGGGGCTACAACTGACATGGTGGGGCTGTAGCAAGATTACTGGGGCAGCTGTCCTTGTAAAGGAGCTCTGTGCTCCTATGACTCCATGACTTGGTGTGTGAGAGGGGGAATGTCTAAAACAACTCCCCAGGCTAAACTACCCTAATCTCCCACAACCTGGGATATGATGAGTGATCACTCCCACCACTACGTGATAAGATGTGATACCACTGATCCCAAAACAGGGAGATTATCCTCCCGGGCCTGAAGTAACCGCCTGAGCCCTTAAGAGCAGAGAGCCTTCTCCAGCTGAGCCTGAAGGGGAGTCAGAGAGGCAAAGCATGGAAGGATTCTGCATCTCAGTTCTACAACCACAGGGAACTATTTTTGGCCAAAACCTGAATGAGCCTGGAAGCAGATTCTTCACCAGATCCAGAGCCCAGTCTGGCCCATACCTGGACTTCGGTCTTGTGATATGCTGAGCATACCACCATCCAAGCCCACCGGACCACTGATCTATAGGACTGGGACACAACAAATGGAAGTTTGAAGCTTCTTTGGTTCTGGCACAGCAATAGTAGATGAGTAAGTCCTTTTGGCAATAGAGCTAAAGCTGTATTCTCTGGTCAACTTTTGCCACCATTTTGATCTGTCTGACTCCTCTATTTCTCAGCTAGTTCTCAGCTCCAGAGGAGAAGAGCTTTTTTTTGTTGTTGTTGTTTTTTATTCACTCCACAAAAACTCTAATATACAGACATTTGATTATTCTTCAGCCAAAAGCATTCCTAAGTCATACAGTGTGGCCCCTCAGCAATTCTTCAAAATGAGGATCAGACCTAGGATATGTAAAAAGGACCCAAACACTTGGAAGATTCCTCAAAAAGTCCTCTCTTCCCAAGAGCTGAGAGAAACCCTAGCAAACAAAAAGACTTAATAATCATCATGCAGATTAAAAAAAAAAAAAAAAAAAAAACACAGCCTTCCCCATGAGAACTGAAAATTCACAGCCCCAAGCTTTGTGGGTTTATGCAATTTCCATTGCCCAACCACCTACCTAAGCAACTGGCCTTTTACACATAGCTTAAGGGAATGGCCAAGAGCTTTGAGATTTTCTACCACAACCTCACACACAGCAAGGGAACGGCTGCAGATCAGTTGTGTGTATGTTCAGGAAGTAGGCCTATGTCCCTCCTGGAGTATGGTCAGCCCCTCCAACAGGCCAACAGGCCCTCCAACATTCATCAGGTGCATCCATCCTGTGCTGCCAATTCAGTAACGGACATCTGCCTCGCCCTCCTGAAAGAGCCCAATCTCCTGTCTCGCTGCATGGACCTGAGCTGGGCCAGGAGCACAAAAACGAAATGGCTCTGCTCCTGAATCCACTGAATGACCTGGGAGGAAGGAGAACAGCTCACTCTGCTTGTCATCTGAAATTCATTAGGGGAAACTCAGTCCCCCGGTTTGGTAGCAGACGTAGTAAAATGACTGAACCCTCTTCTCTCATTTAGAATACAGTAACTAATTATATTTATTTTACTTTTTTATTGTATTTTATTTTACTTTATTTTATTTGCTAAAGGGAGATTTGAAAAGCATTTGGCCCAACCCTTCCTTCTACAACTAAGGAAGTCAAGAGCTCCAGAAGCTACATAAAAATAAGAATGACAGATCAGTCACTTCGTGTGAATCCTGCTTTTCCGAGTGGTCAATCATTTTTTTCTAACTCAAAGGGCCAGCAACAATGGCTAAGAGGCGCCTCTGAGAAGTTCAAAACAGCTCTCGGAGACAGAGCTGCCCTGGCCCAGGGAGCCCTAAACATCTGAGAAGCAGAGAAGGCAAGCCTGGTGGTTTCCATGGTGACCACCAAGGAGCCCAGGTGCGTATTCTAATGAGATTGCTGGGCAGCCAGCACCCGGGGAGCAAAGTCTGCGGGACATCCAGAAAACTCACACTCAGAGCAACCCAGATAAAAGCTGAGCGAGCGGCCAGCCTGCCAACGGGCTCTTAGAGCAAACGCACCACGGCCGCGAACTCAGTGTCTGGCCCTGTGCCAAGCTCTTTCCCACACATTATTTCACTGAATCATCACCAAGCAGGAGCTCTCCTGCTTTCTGCTAAAGAGAAGTGTAAACCATGATTTTGGAGACAGGCTGAAGGTCAAAGTTTGAGGGTTCTTATCCTGGGGGGCGGAGGGAAGGGGACCACAGCTTCAGAGCTTGCCACCTACTCTCTTTGCCCACCATTGCCAGATTCTAAAATGGTCAACAAATCTATAAAAAAATGTTCAATGTCTGTAGGAATTAGAGAGATACAAACTGAAACCACACTGAGATTCCATCTCACTCCAGAGTGGCAATTATCAAGAATATAGGCAACGATAAATGTTGGCGGGGATGTGGGAAAAAGTTTCACTCATACTTTGCTGATAGGACAGCAAATTGGTAAAACCACTCTGGAAAGCAGTATGGAGATTCCTCAGAAAACCTGGAATGGAACCACTATTTGACCTAGTTATCCCACTCCTAGGTATAGATTCAAAGGATTTAAAATCAGCATACTACAGTGATGCAGCCACATCAATATTTATAGCAGCTTAATTCACATTAGTTAAGCTATGGAGCCAGCCTAAGTGCCCTTCAACAGATGAATGGATAAAGAAAATGTGGTATATATACACAATGGAATATTACTCAGCCACTAAGAATGACTTTATAACATTTGCCAGTAAATGGATGGATCTGGAGACTATCATGCTAAGTGAAATAAACCCATCCCCAAAAACCAAAGGTTGAATGTTTTCTCTAATAGGTGGAAGCTAACCCACAATAAGGGTGGGGGACATTGAGGGGAAGAATAGAAGTGCAATAGAATAGACAATTAGGGACTAGAGGGAAGAGATGGGAGATAAGCAAAGGAAAGAAAGTGAAATGAATCAACATAGTTTTCCCATGTTCATATATGAGAATGACGCAGTGAATCCCACTACCGTGTACATCCGTAAGACTGGGACTCGAAGATGTATTCCATTCTCATATAATTATATCAAAATGGATTCTGGTGCCATATATAACTAAAAAGAACCAATTAAAAAATTATGTCATTTTTAAAAGTTCAGTCATCTGCCAGTGGCTCATACCTGTAATCCCAGTGACTTGAGAGGCTGAGGCAGGAGGATCACAAGTTCAAGGTCAGCCTCGCAATTTAGCAAGACCCCCATCTCAAATTTAAAGTTTGAAAGGGCTGGGGATATAGTTCAATGGTACAGTGCCCCTGGGTTCAATGCCCAGTACTACCAATTAAAAAAATAGGTAAAAATAATAAGTCATTATAAGAAAGAACTTCCTGATGAAGGTCTAGAGAATTTGAACTAGGCCAACACAAAATAAGAGAGAAGAAATGACGTTATGCCTATGTTAAGCAAGAGCTCCCTGAAAGCATATGAATGGGTATCGGTTAAGGGCATTGGGAACCTCCGTCCAATCACGTGCACCCCACATGCCTGTCACTGGTGCTAAGCATATCATCTTTAGTAAATAAAACCCATAGGTAGAGATTTTTGTCCCTTGAGTAAAGGGAAACATTTCCAAGAGGGAAAAAAACTCACTAAGGCAATAACGTCATCAACACCTGAGCACGAAGTAGCATCCACGTATCATTAGTGAGGGAACACTCAACAGTGGTAGGTAGGACAGGGAGGAGCCGTGAGGAGAGAAGGCACAGAGCAGAGTTCAGAGAAGGTTGGCCTCGAAGAAACCAGAATCGGCTGGAGACACTGTGTATGGGGAAAAAATGGAGTGACAGAGTTCCAACAGCAAAATGGATGGATTTGTAATTCTCTGCTTTATTGCATAATCACTAAGGAAACCATCTTCCATCTTAAAGGAAACTGAATGCTATGGGGTGAATAAGTCCCCTCCAAAATTCAGGTGTTAACACTTAGTGGTCAATGTGATGGTACTAAGAGTGGGACCTTTAAAAGGTGATTATGTCATGAGGGTTCCTCCTCATGAACCAGATTAAGGCTCTTATAGGCTCTTCATGCAGTGTTATGTCCTTTTTAACTTCCACCCCTCTGCCATGTGAAGACTCAGCAATTCTCTTTTCCAGAGGATGCCACAGGAAGCCACCACCTTGAAGGGTGAGAACAAGGTCCTTCACCAGGTAACCAAACCTGCCAGTACCTTGATCTCAAACTCCAAGCCTATTTCCTTCAAATTACAATTCACAGCTGGGCGTGGTGGCACATGCCTGTAATCCAAGCGACTTGGGAGGCTGAGTCAGGAGGATCGCGAGTTCAAAAAGCCAGCCTCAGCAACTTAGCAAGGCCCTAAGCAACTCAGTGAGACCCTGTCTCTAAATAAAATACAAAATAGGGCTGGGGATGTGGCTCAGTGGCCAAGTGTCCCTGAGTTCAATCCCTGGTTCCCAAAAAAAAAAAAAATTATAATTCACCCTGTCTCGGGTATTTTGTTATAGCAACATAAACAGATTAAGACACTGAGTATGCCTCACCTCTTTACAAAATCTGTGTTGGCAAATTCATACTTAACCCTCTTATCTCTTGATTCCAGAAATACCTCTCTATAGTAGGACACAGCAGAGCATTTCAGCACAGGACCTGTGATTGCCATTGGTCAGAACGGAAAACACAATCTTAACATTGAACTATTTCATGAAAAATGAATGGTACCCCTGATAAGGCCTTCTGAATCCTACTGGAGTAAAGTCAACCAGGTGGCAGTAGTTCAGATTAAATAGATGCAGTACTCACTCGAAAGACCTTCTCCACTCTTGCAATGCTTTTCCCAAAGATGGTTCCAAGTTGGTCTCCAATTCCAGCCAATAAGAAACCAAAGAGTGGAATCCCAAAGATGGCATATAAAATACAAAAGATTTTGCCTCCTTCAGTGCTCGGAGCAATATTCCCATACCCTGGTGAGAAATATTAGAAAGAGAGAAGAAAGGTGAGATGGAAGGGAAAGTAGACTATTGACCAAAGAAGTCACAGATTTTTTTTTTAAAGATTTGTTCATTTCCCCACTTCATGAGTCTACAAAATGAATCCCATTTTGTAGACTCATGAAGTATAGTATATACTGAATCCCATTTTGTAGGCCATATAGGAAATTTTGTTCCATTGCTTCTCTCCTTGTAAACAATTTTAAGGTTTTATAGATCTTAACAAAGTATTTGTGTCCACACAGAATTGCATTTCTGATAGCTAACAGTACAGTCCCCTTCAGAAACACCAAACATCATGGACACGATTGGTTTGGGGAAACTGAACATCTGGAAAGGTTTCGTCATTGCCTATTTAGATCAGACAGGGCTTCTCCTTTACAGTTCTATCTTGTGGGCATCCTCTTCCCCTGGATAGACCGTAGCTGTCTTCAACGTCTGCTTTTGTAGAGTGATGGGTGCTACACACTGGAGAGGAACTCTGGTCTAGTTCAAACTCAGAAGGGACCTGTGACTTGTCCAGTCCTACCCTGGGAAGCCCGGCAACAATAAACAGTGCAGAAAAAAAGACTTTGTGCCTCCCTCCCCATTAATGGTGAAGTCTAGTTGTTGATGAGGTAGAGGCATGATTATTCAGATTATTCTAGAGGAGAATACTTGGCAAAGCTATTTTTTCCAAGTAAAAGTCTAGCTGTGCCTGGCTCTTTTTTTCTCTTTACTGGGAACTCCACACCATCTCTGAGTTCTGCCTCTCCACCCACCACTTCTTGCACCAAGGGCAAGCAGTACTAAATAAATGTTTGCTGGTGAAGTGAATGTTTGAATACAAGCAAATCCTTCTATGAATGTGAAAATTGAATAGTGCTTTGAAGACACCAATACCTATTTGCTTAAGAGTTCTGTATTCCCATAAGTAGCTAAAGTGTATCCTGGGCCCACTTTATATGAATAGGGCTAAAAAACAGTATTACTGGGAGAAAAAAGCACATAGGTTTAACACAATTTACACAGGATGAGAGGCTCAATTATATGATGTTTATTTTCATGACAGTTAACAACACAATCTTACGCTAACCAGTATGGTCACTGAACCATTCTTCTAAATTTGGGTAGCTCATGTGGGACCTGTTTCTAAATCCAAGCCACACACCAGTTATTGGGTCCATGGTCATGAACACATTGGAAATGAAGCATTGTAAAGAATGAGGACTAATCCATCAGTCATCCTCCTACAGCCCTGGAGGGCTTGCTGATGACTTTGTCCTTTGTAGATGAGTCACTTGACTATTTTCCTTCTCAATTCTCTGTCCAGAATCATCCCAACCTCTTATCACAAATTATTTAAATTAGTTCCCATTTCTTAAATGAATGTTCAGGCAAGGCTTTCTAATCTTATATTTCTTTTATTCACCGTCATTTTGATTTAAATGTGCAAAAAAGGTTTCAGAACTTTTCTCAAGTGTTTTCAGGAACTTGGAAAAAATAATTTGGCCAAGTGTTCTGCTCTAGAATAATCTGAATAATTATGCCTCTACCACATCACTTTGTAAGGGTTCATGATGACTCTTGGAAACATTCTAGAAACTTATGGAGACATTGAAGATCGAGCTTAGCTGTCTCATAATTGCCCAATTTTGAGGAATATAGATTTCCTTTCAGTCTGAGTGTTTCAGAAAGAAACATATTGCAGATGCAGGCAAATTGAAGCTTTGAACCTGCTGCATGTGAATCTGCATATGAAGCACAAGAGCTGTGAGCTTCCTCCAGCATTCAGAGACAACACCTTCCCCACCTCCTGGGTAAGAGACTGTGCTCAGGGCATGGTGGTGTCGCCCAGGTAGCTTCAGATAGAAGTGAGGAGATGGAAGCTTATTTGACCTTATACTATCAGGTTGTCCTTAGACCCACTTAACCTCTCCTAGTGGTGGAAAGATTTTTTTCTTTAATGCAGGAAAAAAAATCAGTAAAGTACTATACCAATGCAAAAAAATTATTATCATTATTATTATTATTACAATTGCTAGTGTTTTCAGACTACAACACTAAAACAAAATTAAAGGAAGTTCTTGGACATATGCACTAATAATTATAAGTCTTTAAATATATCTAAGGGCATCTTTCTTTGGTGACGGGCTCTGTAGTGGACAGAACGTGACCGCCATTCTTGAGCAGTGTGGCATCTCGCGCACAGGCCTGTGTGCATCCCTGTTCCCTGACTCTGGTGAACTATATGGAGGAAATGTTCAACCCTCCAAACTGTCACTCTGGGAAAATTCTAGAATTTACACTTTTGAGCTTTTCTCAGAAGCAATGAGAAGGTCCCAATCCGGGATTTTTGGTTCTAGCTGTACCAGGCCTGCTGGGCTGCCCTGCCCATCCTTCCAGAATGCTTGGTGAAACTCTGAAACGCGGGGTTTGAACATTCCATGGGATCTCTAGAACTAGAGATGGTGTATGTTCCTGCTCTGACTCTTCCATTGACTGACCCTCGATCTTGGGCAAGCTATTCAACCTCCCTACCTCACTCTCTTCCTCTGAAAGATGGAGCTATTAAATCACCTACCTTACAGCCTTTAAAGATTGAAGGAGTTACATGAGAAGCATGAATTACACGTGAAGATTAAATACAAGTGAAGCACAGTGTCGAGCAAGCACTCAGTAAGTATGGGCAGTTATCATCTTGCCCTGGGGGTTTATGTGGGAAGGGATCACTTCTGAGCAATATGACTGCAGGAAAAAAACAGATGGTTGGTTCCCATTTTCCTTCTGGCAACTCCACTGTTCTCCCACAGCTCCAGGACAAGGGACAAAATGCCTATACCTTGAGCTGGACTGACTCAATGTTTCAGATGGGCTCATGGCTAGACCTGAGGCGTGTGTGTGTCTTGGATGGCTAAAGGCAATCGAGGCTAAGAAATAAGTGGGGTGACAGCTACTGGACAAGCAATGGTTCATAGAACAAGCCCAGAACACTAGAACTGGATTTAAGTAGAGCCAAAGGAGTCCAAGAAGTTCCTCCATCAAATGCCTTCTGGTGACTTACAGCAAAAGACACCATCCCAGCAGGGACACACCCACAGAGGCTGTTACCAATGAGCAGGACCAGGAGCGCCTCCGCTCTGTCACCACGAGCTAGAAGATAGTTCCAAGTCTTGGGTGAGAGAGCTGGTATTTGAAGATCACTCATGCCCAAGACACACTCATAGAATCTTCCATTTACTATTTACAGGCCAAGGTCAAATCTTTGCCAAGCTAGGTAGCGTTCAGACCTGGCTGTTTGGTTAAGAGTGTGCATTCTGAAAGCAGCCTGTTGGTGCATGCAGTCTGCTTGATGGATGTGCAAACTGCAATCACCCTAGGCCTCACCCTTAGAAGACCTTCATGCTTGGTTTAATGCTCTGCTCTTGCCAGTTTGATGTTCTTTTTAAGAAGGGAATATATTTTCATTTTGCACTGGGCCCCCAAAATTAAATAGCTGGTCATGGTGAATGACACTTGGCTCCATTGCTTACTAACTGTGAGATTATGGGCAAATTACTTAACATCTCTGGGCCTTAGTCTTCCCATAGATAAAAAGTACAGAACCTGTCTCACATTGTCATTGCAGGATTAAATGAGATCAGGCATGTGGAGCATAGAGCCCAGTACCTAGTAAGCATTTGGTAACTGTCAGGCTCAATGACTGCTATTTCCATTGACCCTGAGTTAAATAGCCAATCTAAGTGCTGGAAAAGGACAAGCAGCTGCCTCAGTAACCTTGGCAGGCATAATCCTTAACTGAGGCTGCAAGTGACACCATCACTGTCTACCACCTGGGACCTGACCAAGGGCTTCCCTTTGATGCAGGTAGAGCAAGCTGACCCAATCTCAAAATGCCTTGAAAACTAAAATCTAATTGCATTTCATAGCTGATGGTAAGAATGCAATCATCTGCTGCCTTTCTACAAATTATGGTTTGTGGAAAAGCATCTTCACAAGGAACAAGCACTGTTGCTCCAGTTTAGAAAAGCTAGTTGCTGGAATCCAGTAGCAGATTCAACACTCAAAGGCAGATGGGACTTTCTTGCATCAGAATTAGTTATGGAGCAAAGAGAAAGGATACAGGGAACCCTCAGCAAAGACTGAACAGAATCTGGTGTTCTTTCTGGTGTGGCCACTGGTTGTAGAAATGTGAAAACATATTCCCTTTGCTTTACAGTCGTCCCTCGATATCCATGGGGGATTGAGTCCAGGACTCCATGCAGATAGCAAAATCCACGGATGCACAAGTTCTTTCTATAAAATGGCTTAGTATTTGCAAATAATCCTACGTACATCCTTTCATGTACTTTACTTTTCAAAAAGATTTTTAGTTATAGATGGACATTATACATTTGTTTTATTTATGTGGTGCGGAGGATTAAAACCCAGTGCTTCACACGTGCTAGGCAAGTGCTCTATCACTAAGCTACAACCCCAGCCCCTTCTATAGACTTTAATCATCTCTAAATCACTTGTGACACCTAAAACAATATAAATGCCATGCAAATAATTGTTATTCTATATTATTTAGGGAATAATGACAAGGAAAAACTTCTGTACATGTTCAGTACAGATGCATTTTTTTCTTTTGAATATTTTCTGTCCATCATTGGTTGAATTCCCAGATGCAAACCTGTGGATATAGAGGGTCAGCTCTACAAGAATAAATCTTTCCATTTATCTCAGCATTAGGAAAGCTTTCTAAAAAAGAAATACTTTGATATCCTCAGATAAAAGAAACCTGTGATATTGAGTAGTAGTGCTGCTTTTCAGAAAAGACCTTATTATTCCTAAGATATCTCTCCCTCTCTCTCTCTCTCTCTCTCTGTCCATTCTAAATAATGAGCATTTTTTTTTCTTTTGCATATGAAAAGGATCTAACCTCATGCTGCTCATGAGAGTCTTGAAAGCAATTTGGTGAGGACTGAAAAGGTCCTTGCCATTTCACAGGACAATCCCTGGGGTATCTTTCCACAGAAGCAACCAGAGATGAACACCATACTTCCTGCCAAAGATTTTCATTGTGGTGTTAACAGTATTACAAAAATGCTTTAGCCTCCTACAAGAAGTCACTTCTACAAGAATTCTAGACAGTGGATCCAAAGGAAACCATCAAAGTCATGCTTTTCAAAGAACTCTAAAGTTCCAACATCACTAACAGTATGAGGAAATACAGACATTATTAAGTTGCAAACTACATGAATTCAGGCAAGCAGGTTGGTATTTCGTATTTCACAATTAATGAGAATACAGCTCTTCTCTCCAGCTCCTCCATTCTCCTAACTGTTAAGTAATGGAAATTTCTTATGAAGAACTGGAGAATTACTGGGCCTTGGGTTTTCTTATAACCCTTACTATCATATGCAATGAATGAATTTACCACTAATTGGAAAAACAATTATTTCTGTACCTCATTATTTTTACTTAGGTTGTACTAAGGTTTTCTTTGGAATTCTCTGTGTGACTTTTTTAAGATCTTCTACTCTAGAGTTAAAATTTAGCCAATGTAAATGGTATTCAATTTGTAACACATTATTTTTTTAGATAGAGAATAAGAAAAAATAGGGGGTTTTTTCTACATTGAGTAGAACAAAAGACTTAATCTCCAGTGCTAACTCTGTACCATGATGCCAAGGTATACTTTTAAAAAATATTTTTAGTTGTAGATGGACACAATACCTTATTTGATTTATTTTTATGTGGTCCTGAGACTGAACCCAGTGCCTCACACATGAGTCAAGCACTCCACTGCTGAGTCACAGCCCCAGCCCCAAAACTACACTTTTTTGAGTGGGGTTTTATTTTTGTTAGCATGTTTGTTTCGTAGTAGTTTCCTGATTGTTTCCAGAGCCCCCTGAATTTGGAAAAGATTCCCATCCTGCACATTATTGTTGTGACACAATGTCCTTCCTACTACTACAGTGAAAACAGCCTCCCAGGTAGCCAGGATATGGGTCCATGAACCTAGAGGCTCACCTGCTAGGATGGCTTTGCCTGAGACTTTAAATCAAGATCATATGACCCAAAGATGGTGGGAGAATGCCAGCTACAGTGGCCACCAGAGTCAGGTACTTGTCATGAGGTCAGAAGAAGCTTACTGGGCCTCTATGAACTCTGACCCTAAGTGTGGATTAGTTAGGAATTTTTTTTTTTTGTCTTTTTGGTTTCAGGTAGTAGAAAATCCAATGCAAAGTATCAGAAAGAAAGGAGAAGAAAGAAAGAAAGAAAGAAAGAAAGAAAGAAAGAAAGAAAGAAAGAAAGGAAGGAAGGAAGGAAGGAAGGAAAAAGACAAAAGGAAACACATTGACTCCAGGAAGTAAGAGATTTAATATCTATTTCTTAATACTTCATGAGAGCTCCATCCAGAGCTCAAAGGAGTGAGCAGGACCCCATTTACCATTGCCCTTTTCCTACTGTTTCTTTAGTATTAGAAAATTCCAGGCAGAACAATCTATCAAGGGAAGAAAATGAATGGCAGTTGCCTAGACTTCTTTCCAGATTCACCTCCAATAAGAAAGAGAGGAAGTCCGCAAACACAGTTCAGTAATCCAAGTTCCCGGTTCCTAAGGAGTTGACACAATGAATACCATGGATGGGCATTTCCAGTGTAGCTACAATGTTTTTCAATGCATCAAAGAGACCACTAATTGTGCCATGTCATAAAACAAGAAAATTAAGAGTTTTCTTTTTCTGTCTTCTTTAATACACTATTGTCTCATGGGTCCAATATTGGAGTACCGGATATCATTTTCAAAAATGTACCTCTAAAAGTGGCCCAGACTTCCTCAATTTTAATTGTTTTACAACAAATCCTCCAAAATGCATGACATATTTCCCCGTCTTAATAGCCAGACTGCTAAACACAACCTAACCTGACATTGGTCTTCTCCATCTACTACAGGGATGCCCTCAGGTGCTGGGAAGGCAATCACACTTTTTGCCCATACATCAGGTGGTATCAGGACACATGCCTCCTTTCTTGGGTGCTGAGAGATCATGTGCTAACATGCCCTAATGTAGACTGGGGTGTCAGAAAGTCCCGCTAGGCCACATATCCATGGATGTAAAGGACACTGTGAACACTTGCCATTGTTAATGTTAAAGTATTTGCAGATTTGCAAGTGTAAATCTAGTATGCCACATATTTAGATTGAGAGACGATTGTCATTTTAATTGTCAACTTGACTAGACTAAGGAACTGGTAAAGCGTGATTGTGAGGTGTGTCTGTGAGAAGATTGTCATTGGTGGACTGAGTGGGGAAACTCTGCCTCCAAGGTGGGTAGGTAATATTCATTCAGCTGGAGCCCTGGATAGAACAGAAAAGGCAGAGAAAAGAGGATTTCCGCTCTCTCCCAGAACTGGAGCACACCCTTCCTCTGTGCCCTTGGACATCAGAACTATAGGTTCTCCAACTTTTAGACTCCTGGATTTACACCATCAGCCCCCGAGGTTCTCAGGCCTTCAGCCTTGGACTAAGAGTTACACCATGGTTTTCTGTGGTTCAATCTGTTTCCCCAGAAAATCCATAAATCCCTATATAATATGGATTTGTCCATAAATCAATATATATATATATATTATACACACACACACACACACACATACACACACATACACACCCCATTGCATCTAACTCTGAAGAACCCTGACTGACACAAAGACTTTCTAACTAAGAATGACAATTCCCTTTCATCCCATGCATTTTTGTTGCATCTAACTTTCTCGATTTCACCAACGTAGAAGCAACATAGGTCCTAAAGCCTAAATTTAACCAAAAATCCATGGCTCTAAAACAACCCTAAGCCTCTAAAACACATATGCACCAATAACTTCTTAAAATTGACAGTCAAAGCTGTGCATCAAAGGAAACAGCTTCTAGAAGGCATAGCTGAGCCCCAGAGAGAAACAGGAGGGGAGATCCTCCCAGAAAGTATATAAGGGGGTTTTAATGAAGGAGCCCTCCCACCAGGAGGGCAGAGGGCCCCTGGAGGGCTGTCCATCACAGCCCAGGGTGGGCTGTGCATCTCCAGTCTTCTGAATGAGAACTTCTGTTCAGAGCTCCTTCACTGTGGATTGGGGGCAGAAACTCCTCAAACTCATTTTCTACAGAGTTGCAAGAAGAATAGAATCCACAGGTTACAGAATGTAAGAACTACCAAAAGAAACCGAGAATGGACAGAAGCCAAATGGGAAAAAATAGAAGAAGCACAAAGAACAATGAAAGGGCCCCTCAGAGAGCATCAGCAAATGCCCAAGTATGACGGTGAGGCTGTCACCTTGAACTTCAAAGGAGATGTTCTTGGTTGTACCAAGTGTGGAATAAAGGGTGAAGAGGGAGAGCAGAAGCCACCCTGAAACTGACCTGGTTCAAAACACAGAAGCAGCAGGACATTGCAGAGAAAAACACAGAGGGGCCACACTTGTAAGAGGTACTCGGTCTCACATACAGACAGCAGAAATGAAGAACACTTGGGAAGTGCTATCTGGAAGTCCCCCAAAAGATGTGACACATCGCTGGTCCAGGAATACCCAGTTAGTTTGGGGTCAAGTGTTTTAAAAAGAAAGTGACCCAGCATAAATATAAAGGTTTCATAAGAAAGAAAATGTGAAAAGAGTAATAAAACTTCCCAATGGATTAAAGACACCAGAAAAATGTTGCCCAAACTAGACAAAAATGGTGTAACGGTCACCTCTAAGAACCTTCACAGAGAAACTACAAGCAGAATGCAAGAAATCAGGGAAGGAGTGTGTCAAGATGGAATGTGATCTAAGAAATTCAGGAACAAATTGGAAATGGAACTATAACCCCTAAGGCTCCCAGAAAGGAAAGTAAAATGAGTAGGAGCACGTGGCAGAGTAGGCATTATGAAAACACACACACACGCACACACACACGCACACACACACGCACACAAAGGAACAGAAAGGGTGATCGTGACAAAAACAGAACTACATCTTCAGAGTTACAAACAAATAGAAGGAAAATGATGGACACAGAAGTCAGGCAACGAAATCACAACACGCTTGTAGTTGGAGTCCCTGAAGAATAAAAAAAAAGCTCACAGCAGAGAAATTGTTTAAAAATGACAATCAAGAAGACTTTCCTGAAATGAAAGGGACATAACCTAGTAGTGTCATCTAAGGAAATAATCTTTCAAGAAGCTCAATTAAAACATCAAGATCAAAATAAAAGGGCCAGCTGGGTACAGGGGTGCACACCTGTAATCCCAGTGGTGCGGGAGGCTAAGGCAGGAGGATCACAAGTTCAAAGCCAGCCTCATCAACTGAGTGAAAACTGTTCTCAAAATTCAAAAGAAAAATAAGAAGATGAAAGGAGGAAAACAGGGCTGGCCAGCACCAGGTTTCTCCACAGCAGCACTAACATCAAAAGGCAGCGCAGGGACACCCACAAGACCAGCAAAAAAGAAAAGGCAGGTCAGCCAGATGGAGTTCATTTCCCCCAAGCTGTCTGGGAAGTGTCGGTCTATCACCCTAAGCACTGCAAGATCCCAGGGAATACTGCAGCCTTGAGCCTTTCATAAGGCAACTACTTAGAATGACTTCCAGCCGAGCAAGTGATGGTGAACAGGCTAGAGAGGAGCACCGACCAGGTTTAACTGGAGAGCTTCAACTACAGCCAATGGGAGCACCAGGGTAACCAAACAGAGTGTAAACTGTTATGTGTCGAACAATACAATGAACAGTAGTTGGTACGGGATGGGAAAGGGAGTTGAGATGCTAAGTTCCCTGACTGCATGCTTTGGAATAGCTAAGAGGCAAAAAATATCACTTAAAGTCAGCAAATCATATAACAGAAGCATAAGTATATTTAATCACTTAATAGCAAACATTTATTTAATAGATGGTGTTGACTAACATCATGTGATGGGAAAGAAGTGGAAGAAAAGATGCCATCTTCTATAACAGGGATCTGATCTATCCTGGTTAATGAATAGAACACTGTGATTGTTGTATACTCTTAATAATTATAAGGCTAGCTCCTAAGACAAAAGTGCAAAACTCCCCAAGTGTCAGAAAACACACAGACACACACACACACACACACACACACACACACATAGAGATAAAATTAGACAAAAACTTGTGCAGGAAAGAAGTAATCATAGCCTGTCCTGGTGATGCTCACCTGTAATCCCAACAACTCCGGAGACTGAGGCAAAAGAGAATCACAGGTTCAAGGCCAGCCTTGGCAACTTAGCAAGACCCTGTCTCAAATTTAAAAATGAAAAAGGATGGGGATACAGCTGAGCAGTACAGCATCCCTGAGTTCAATTCCCACTACCGCAAATAAAAAGAAGGTGGAGGAGGAGAAGGTGGAGAAGGAGGAAGAGGAAGAGGAGGAGAGGGAGGAGGAGGGGTCAGAGATCACCACATGACCAGTTAGTTGCAAAGAGCATTTACCTAGTCAACCCCAGGCAAATGTTCAATCAAACTCTATCAGGAAGATGGGAAGACAGGAAGGGAGCCCTTCTGCAGACATGTGGAGAGGAAGAAAGGGAACTAACTCCTCATCCTCCACAACCAGAAGGCAAGAAATAACTCCTAAACCAAAAATTTCAAAGGTTTCAATACAAATGTGGTATATACATACAAGGAGATGGACACTGAGACCATCAAAAGACATGAAAGCAGTTGTCCCTCGGAAGGTGGGACAACCAGGACGGGGCAGGGAGTTGCTTTTCAAAACAGACTCTGTCAAGCATTTTGGTTCTATTTAACTTTAGTAAGAAGTACTGTGAGCTCAACAGAGCTGACTGATTTAACTGACTAATTCATATTTGTCACCCTAGCCTTTTCCTTAGGTCCTTTCAAACCAAAAGCTCCCTAGCCTTTCATGCTGAAAGGAGATTCTTCATTCTGCTTTGCTTTTCACTGAAAGCCATGTCGGTGACTATTCACTTGATAGTGTTTCATGAGGACAGAACGCTGACAAGTCATCACTGGGGACAGCCCGCAGAGGAAAGGACAGTAGCAAACGAATGGATACCTATGGTGGTGATGACGGTTCCAGCAAAGAAAAAGGCACTTCCCAGGTCCCAGTGACTGTTGCTGTTGGATGAGTTTCCTATCGGACTGACTCCCGCATTGTCAGCATCAAGGGCGTGCTGCAAAGGAAGGGGAAAAGCACGAGATTCGGTTAAAAAATTTTTTTAAATCTTCCAACAGATTGCTCTCCTGCTTAAGAAACTGCAATGATCTAGCGACACTTGGTTAAGTGGATGAGGGTACAGTCGGAAAGCAAAACATCACGCACCCATTGTGAAAATTAGAAAATGCGTTTTAAGTGGAGGGGAAAACTAAGATATGGTGCCATTTATATAAAACGTACAAGCACGCAACAGCCTGGGTCACACAAAACAGCTACATATTGTCGTGCATACACATAGAATGTTCTAGAATGTTCACTTGGTCATTTCTGAAAGGCAGGATTTCAATTGCTTTTCTCTCTCTCTCTCTCTCTCTCTCTCTCTCTCTCCTCTTAACTGTCTTGTTAGAACGTTTTATGCTGAGTTAGTTTCAACAGCACAGGAGTTAAGTACTTAGGCTCCCAGGTCAGGCCATCTTGGCTCTGCCTATTATTAATTTTGCAACCTTGAGTGAGTTATTTCAACCACTCTACACCTAGATAACTCATTGCACACCAGGGAGGAGATCTTCCCCCACAGGGTTGTTGAGAGGATTAAGTGAGATAGATGGTTCATGTAACCAATATCCTTAGCCCAGTGTCTGTCTATTAGGGTTTAACAAAAATTGTTGCATTGTTTAATGGCAGGGTCGGTTCTGAGAAATGCCTTGTTAGGTGATTTTGTCATTGCATGAACATTATAGAGTGTACTTACACAAGCTGAAATTGTTACAATGTCACTGGGTGATATAAGCCAATGGGACCCACCATCATCATTTATGTGGCCCATGGTTGACTGAAACGTGAATGGCATGGCTATAGTATCTACACTTCTTCCCTCTCTCTCTCTCTCTCTCTGTCTCTCTCTCTCTCTCACACACACACACATACACACTTTGTTCTTTTTTAAAATAAATTCCAATGCTGGCTACTGGATCTGGAATTCCATGTCTTAAAAGTTCCATTAAATTGGCCCCAATGATGGCCCATTCTCATCTCTCACCATCTTAAAAGTCTTCACCCCAGGCAGACACCTCATGAGATCTTCCCTTGTTCCTCTGTACCTTCACTTATGCAAACTCTGCCCATTTTTTCAGGGTCTAACACAGGCCCCACTTTCAGAGACTCAGTCTGTACATTACAGACTCACAATTACCCCCTTCCCTGGACTCACATTTCTGCCCCAATTACATATACACCTAAAAGCCCTTTCCTAGCTTCAGCAGGAGCAGAAGAAGATGAAACACCCCTCAGCAGCCCTTCCTGAACTGGCCCAGCCACACCGCTTCAGGCCAGGAGAGACAAAGGGCCGTCATTTGCAGTTAAAGTTCATGCTGTCCAGTTCAAAGTGAGCTGTGTGAGAAGAGGGCAGGTGGAGGCCTCAGAGAGGAGGTGACAGACACATAAGCTATTTCTAGAAAAATAATAGAGACTGGGAACACAGGACAAAGCTGGAATAACCCTATGTAGAGAGGGCAAGACACAAATATTGAAATGTGGTCACATTTATCCTCAGCAATGCCCACTAAACTTTGTTTAAATAGGTACATGGTGGCTGTCACAAACCAGATTGCAATTGAAAAACCCATATCCTTACATTTTTCCTTTAATAATGATATTTACTGAGTTATTTCAAACTCTCTAGACCAGGGATAAGCAACCATTTCTATAAAGAGCTAGAGAGCATATATTTTAGCTTTGGAAAGCTATATATAGTCTCTGTTACATATTTTTCTTTTTCCATCATCCCTTAAATATTCAAAAATCATTCTTAACAAAGCAAGCTGCACCTACAAAAACAAGCAACAGGCTAGATTTGACAGTCAGGCAATCAACTGAATAACAGGGGAAAAAATCTCCTGTGTAAGCCTTCAGACGATTCTTTCTTTCTTTCTTGCCCCTAAGAACATGGAATGTAGCTGCCACTGTTTCTAACATAAGCCCTGGTACCCCAGATTTAAAATCCAACTGCAAGGGAGGTGTACAAACTGTCTGCCGATGGTTTAAACCCACCTTATTGACAAGGATGTTGATAAGGATCACTGACTCAATCAGACCTATATTATACTCAGTTTTTGAGGGGACGGAGAGGGTGAGTCCTTTCCACGTGTAAAATACCCACTCTCCACTGTGCTGTGTGAGTGCCATCAGACCAAACCACAAAGCCGCAGCTTGGTCTTTATTTCTTCATTATCCATCCAGCTCGCAATAGGCCCACTACAAAACAATACCTCAGGGACAGTTACAAGCCTCAGTCACTCAGGTTGTCTCAAATCACACCAGCAACACCCAATATTTACATCACCCATGAAGCTGCAAGTCTCACAGTACTGGGATCACACGTACACATCATAAGCAGGCTCAGTACAGCACGTAAAAATACAGATTGGCACAGAAGACAAATGAGATGATTATTTGTATCATCAAAACTCTAAAGTAAGATGTCTTTTTGAGTTTCATTTTTCTTGAATTATGCAATTTATAAATATTTAATGTTTACATCTGTAACCCTCAAGGAAAGTGTTTATCATTTAAAAGGAAAAGGAAACTAACATTTGTTAAGTGCCTGCGTTTAGCCAGGTGCATTAGAAACATCATTCCATTTCATCCTTTCCAAAATACAGTAGTATAGTTCTATACAGTAGTATAGTTCTCACTTTAGAGATGAGGAAACAGGCACAGAAAAGTTAACTAATTTGTCCTAGGTCACACAGCCAAGAAGTGGAGAAGCCATGATTCAAATCTCATTAGCCCAAAGCAGAGTTTTGTCCTTTCTTCTATGTATGGTGCCTGGAACACACTCCACTTCTCCCACTTCCATCCTCACCTCCAAATGGAGAAATAGGAGGAAGGTAGACACTGTCCAAGAGTTTAGGCCAAAGAGACTATTCAAAGGATCATTTCTAATTAGACTACATCCTTGAACATGCAAGCAGAGATTCCAAACCTCACTGGCCTGTTGGACCTGGTGAGAACTTTAACTGCAATGAACTAAACATAAAAGTCAAAAAATAAATGCAATCAAATGGAGAAAGGCTGCTTTTATACTCTGAAAGACAGGGGGCAAAGAAAAGAGAAAGAAAAATCTGAAAAAGGATGAGGAAAAGAAACAGGCATCAGTTGACAAGAGGGAGGTTCAAGTTCAGGAGCAGCAGTTAGGGAAACTTGTAAAGAACAGCTTCATCTAGGAACCAACTTGAACTTGCTTCATACCTGTGATGTAGATTCTTCTCTCTCCCCCAAATCTTCAGTAAAGTAGGCAACACACCCAAATGTCTAGAGGAAAGAGTTTTTTGGAAATATATATAAGGGTTGCTATGGGCACGGTGGAATCACTGAAGATCTAAAGTAATTCACTGGGAGAGAGATATAGAACTAAAAGCAAAAAGGAAAAAAAAAATAAGCTCTCCTAAAATTCCCCAAACTCGTAATAAGGCTTTGGATAAACCCCAACTCCAGAAGTCTAGTTCTATCTAAAATTAAAATGAATTGGCAAATCTGGATATCATTTGAATTAGGAGCATTGTTTTTTTAGAATTTTAACTAATATGTAAAAGTTGTACGTGAGGTATGTGAGGTTTTGATATATGTAATAAATTCTGCAAAGTTCAAATCAGGGCAAACACTATATCCTCAAACAATAATCATTTCTTTATAATGAAAACACTAAAAATCCTTCTAGCATTTAAATATATATACATATTTAGGAGAATCATTTCTAAGTCAGTAAGTATAATTCTAAAAGAGTTCATAGTTCTAACTTCAATGAATTTTCTACAGTATTTTCCAATGATCTTAACATTTGAGCTCAACTTAAACATTTAAAAACTAAATATATTTGCTTTAATGCTTTTAATCTCTCTGTTTGGGCTGCAAAGTGAAGATAAGCCAGCTCATTAGGAATGTCTGAGCAAACAGATAATGAAATTACTCAACCGAGTTGTGCACAGTTGAGCTCAAAAGAGGTTATAGGGTAGAGGTTCAACAACATCAGCATCAATTCAGGTCATGATCTCAGGTCCAATGAGCATCAGCTGACCAACTAGTTCAACCACCATCAAGTTCTGAGAGGTCTCATGAGCACCAAGATAGATGAACAGATGGATGGATGGATAGATAGTTGGCTATAGATAAGGCATTACTTTACATTTCAATTCTATTCCTTCTTCAATTTCCTTTCTAGCCTCTAAGTTGAAATTTCCAGCACCACCCAGTGGCCTATCTTTGAGGAATGAATAGAATGTTTAAAGCAATAATATATGAATGAACAAACTTAAGTAATAAATATAAGCATATATCTTCCCAGGAGGGTAAGCAAAAAACATTTTACATCTTGTTAAAATCAGACAAACAGAAAAGTAACCCCCAAATGTGTGTGTGTGTGACATTTTTTTTTTAAATGGGGAACAGACTTGGAGAAGAGCAAGCTCTAAAAGAATCTGTATCTCTCTCTTCTCTGCTTCCTCCCTCCTCTCCCATACCCTGCATTAAGATCACCTTGAAAGTACAAGAGAAATTGCAACCTCTCAGAGTCAGCCAGGTCTGAGGCTGATGGGAAGGGAGAGAGGAGGGGGAGGTGACACTCCCCCTGGCAGGACCCCTCCCAGGTTCCTCCCACGAGACAATGCTGGCTGCATAAATCACTGCTCCAGACAGCACAAGACACCATCATGAGTGTTCACACTGCCCTGGGATAAACGATGGCCCACATGGGACCACTAACTGTCTGGGGCTTTTCTCCTATGATCTGTGTACTCAGTGAGATCATCCATTTCTCTGTGTCCTTATGGGGCACCAGAAAGAAAGACAAACAAAAGTGGAGCAATAATCACTCAGTTTCTCGCAGATTAGCCCAGGAATACAGGGATCTGTGCCACATTCGTGGGCACCAAGGGCCAGGGTACCACTGGATTTGCTGTCCAAACCAGGTCACTTGCAGACTGAAACTTAGGTTGTTATCACAGCACATTGCTAATAGCTTATACCACTGGGACAAAAAGAAAGGACCTCATCTGAGGACACAGGGCTCTCTCTGTGTCCCAACGTTCTTTATTCCTACAGGGTATGGTCAGTAAAAGGATTTATGAATGACGTATTGAGTCAAGATTGAGGCAGGCAAGGGTGTAAGTGTGGAAAGTGACTTCATAAGTGTATTTAAAGTAAGCACACTTTCAGTTCTTAATGCAAAGAAAGTCACAGATCCTTGATAAAGGCATGGTGGACCACATATACTATAATTCGAAAATGCCCTTAATGATTCAGAACCCCAACAACAGGTGGCAACCTCTCTCCATTCCTCGCTCATCTGTGGCAGAAAAGCCTCAGGAGAAAGTGGAGGCACAATATTAATTTGTTTGCCATGATTGCTTTTTCCTTCTCCTGCTTCCCAAGTACTTCACATAAAAAGATTTCACCAACATCAACACAGAAATGAATATGCTGGAGCTGGGGGAGAGGGAGCTTTGCATCCAAGTGCAAGGCTGCATGGGAATATTTCCAACCACAGAGGAAGGAGAGGAAGTTGGGAACCACACCCAGTCAGCACTTCTGTGAGCTGTTCAAAGAAGTCTTGGCTTCAGTACAGAGGGGCAGAGAGTGTAATGCCTCAGGTATTATTCTTGCAACAGAGAAAGTTCTTGGACAAAGTGACAAATGTTCACTCAGTAATGCAAGTTACTCAGCTTCTCTGAGCCTTGGTTTCCTCATCTATAAAATGAGGAACTAATACCTTCATGGGGGGGTTGTTGTCAGAATATTTTTTAAATGCACGTAAGACTTTGTGCAGGGTGACTGGTCATTCTTACATGGTAATAATAGTTACAGGAATCTTTACAGAGCACCCACTGTTGCACAGATGAATTCATACCTCATGGTGACTATGTTGATGGGTATTGTTACTGTCCTCATGGGACACATGAGACTTAGAATAGTACCTGGTCCGCAGCACACACCCAGTCATGGCAGAGATAGCAAGCAATGCTATTAGAATTGTCAACTGGAAGATCACCATGCTAAACTCTGGAGAGGCAGCTTCTCTCAACCCTGAGTTCTTCTCTTTCCCCATTTCAGACACTCTTGACCCAGCTCTCCGCTCCTGCTTACACTCAACAGTGTGTAAGAGGACCAAGAAAGGAGGCCACACTTCCTGACCCTCCACCCAGGTAGATGAACAATATGGCGGTCAGGCCCATGTTGACTTGAGGGGAACAGCCATGATCAAGTGGCCATCCTAACAGCCAACCACCTCAGAATCTTCAACAAAGAGATACCCACATAAAGGCAAGAAGAGAGGGAACTTCAATGCCTTGGTGAATGTCAGGATGGTGTTTATTTCCCTGCTGCTCTGAGTATTCAGTTATGTGCAAATATTAGCCTTTCTCGGGTCCCCCAAGGGAGACAGGTAGCAGGCTTTCATCAGAACTTAACAGTCTGGTTATAAAGCTAAAGTGAAGGCCACCTGCAGAAGGGACAGATGAGCAGAGAATCTGGGGAATATGTGGAAGCCAAGAGGAGCTGGCCTGCACATCCGTAGCACATGGTCTTGGGCTGGCTGGCTTTCCTTGAGACCCCAAGTTAATCCTTTGGGCAGGGTGTATTCTAAAACTCAATTCATTAGCACCTTGAATGCATCCTAATGATGAATCTATCTAAACACTGTCACATTTGGGGAAGTTTGTTTATCTTCCAAATTGCACCTTATCATGTAGAATTAATAATAGTATCCTTCTATAAGGAAGGCTAAAATAAGAGGAATTTTAAACCACAAGGAAAGCTTCAAGTCCACTAAGGAAGCAAGACTGTACACATCTGCTCTGATATGATCAACAACTTTCAGACTAACTAACCATCACCCTTTCATCTCAGTTTGGACTCAACCTCTACAGACTGAAAAACAAATTCCCCAAGTAATGTTGAAAAATCACCCTGGTCCTAAAGAGAATGTGTGATGTCTATGCCCCGCTTCCTCTGCATTTGAAATTATTCCTATTGCACATGAATCTATCCAATTTCTATTCATAATATTAACAATAACAAAATAATTTAATAAGCTACAAAAGCAGGTATAGAAATTTTGATTCATTGCACATTGAGCTAAATGGAAGATTGTTATTCCTTCTACTGTCAGTGCATTGGAGAGGGCCTGAAAGTTAACAGGTCACTAGTGACGTCATAAAAAAAAGATGTTCCTACTCTCTTGGTTTTCTTACAACGGTTTACTTAGGACTCCTAATAACTCTCAAGTGCTCAATATTAGTCTCAAATTAATACTTTATGTCCTGTGTTCCCCCCTGAGAGAATGAGTGTCAGAACCTATTACCAGCCTATCTCTGAAACAGTTTGGTAAGGGGATAGACAAGGAAGTGGAGATATCCCAGAGACTTTGAAAAAAAAAGTTATAAAATACCCATAACAATAACCATAGCAGCCAGCACCTACAATGTGCTATAATCTTCTAATCTTATTCATTCCTCATGAAAAATGCTATAATAATACATCTTATTACTATTCTCATTTTATAATGAGACAACAGAAAACAGAACAAATTTGCTCATGGTTATAGTAGTTAGTAAGTGACAGAGTTGGACTGTCCTCTCTTTTAACTCTAGCCTTCCCCCACAAATAACCTCTGTTCAGTTTGTAAACATTTTTCTAAAGTTCATCTAGTATGTCACCTTCTAGGACAATAGAGAAAAATTCAGAATTTTGTCCCCATTTAAAAACAAAAAGTAAAATCCTCACTTACCAAGTCAGGTAACCTGCACCAGCAAGCTTTTCATCTCTCCCCATTTCCATCAAGAAGGAAGGGAAAATAAATGTTCTCCATATAGACTGAATAGCGGCCCTTAATTGCAGACTGAAAGATAACTCAGGTACTTTGGTTTTAAATAGAATTTACTGACCCAGCCTCAACACCTTATGGTAAGACCCAAAGACACGTCCCTCCAGGGGACAACCAGTAAGGAGTCATCACTGTCTATACTCTCCTCACAGGTGGACTCCATGCAAGCCAAGTCGGTCTTCCCAACCAAGGAGTACAGCATCATGGGTAAAAAGCATAGATCCAGAGCCAGATTGCCTTGTCCAGATCTCAATTCTACCTCTCACTTAAGCTTGGGCAAATTATTTAATTTCTCAGTTCCTTGTTTCCTTATTCCTGTCTCAACGGAACTTGTTGTAATGATTACATGAGCAACTGTACAGAAAGCACATTCAGCAGCAAACACTGCGATGTTAACTAGTGACACAGTTGAAGCTCTGCTGCAAGGTCCTTAAGGATAGGGTGATGACATCTTGCATTTTTTTTTGCCATTTTTTATCATCACTAAAGCCTAATAGGGCACCTGCTTCATGACAGGTATTCAGTAAATATTAGTTATCTGAATGAATATTTGATCATAAGTAAGGAGAATAGTTGTACAAGTCACCCACCATCAAAATCTTGTTATTTCATCGCATACAGCAATACTTTAAATGAGAGCAAACACATGCACATTTGTATAGAAATGTGGACAGGGTACCATTCAGTTTTGAGGTCTGGTTTTATTTTTGTGGGAGTTTTTTGGGTTTTGTTGATTGGAACAGTGAGTTCTCATTTGCAAATTCATTTTCCAGTGGCATGCCAATTTCCATTAGCTCTTTAATCTCTGGCTTAAAAGCTTTAAATCTTCTTCACTAAAAGTGATGGAGTCAACAACCCTGGGGATAAAAACAATAATAATAATGAAGTGGAGGCGTGTAGGGGCAGGCCAGGGCTGCAGGTCTGATCCTGCAAACACCGAACAATCTTCTGCCTGATCGATTCACTGACAAACAGACAGCACCTCTACCTTCAAGGCAGCACCCAGAGGAGTCACTTCAGCCCCTCAGAAGTGTGTCCTTGGTCACTAGGAACCCAGACCTGTACTCACCAGAGTTCACCTGCTACCTCGAATCCTGCCTAAACTTCCTGGACAAAAAGCTGCTTGAAAGAGAGGCAGGTGGGACAGGAAAAGGGCACTGTGGAACCACAGCTAGGATTCCCGTGCCCAATGCATGACATCTCAGGTGCCACGCCTTCTGACAGACTGCTTTCCTTAAAATCCCACATTCCTAAATGTAAAGTGTTGGGGATTATAAATACCCTCAAAGAGAATCTGCTCATGCATAAAGAAGACAGAACGTTTTGAAGGAAGTATTACAACCAGACCAAAAAGAACGGGCATTTCTATTCCATAGAATGTTCTGCTTTGCTCCTGTGAAAGTTCTAAATGAGGGGCTCTCAGTCTCTAAAACAGATATAAGAAGCACCATTTCTTCATTCCTCAAAACTTAAGCATCTTCCATTGACTCAAGCCAGACATGTGGGATACATCAAGAAGACACAGAGAGCTCACAGTTGTGGAAGAAGACAGATGAGAAAAGTGAAGATTATCCAATAGAGTCTTAATAAATGTAGTGACAAATACGAATGTCTAATCTGTGGGGCCAAGAGGGGCACCACCCAACATGGAAGGCCCATGAAAGATGCCCCCAGGAGTCAAGTTTCAGCTCCACTGAGGACAAACCAGGTCAGAAATCCAGAGCAAAACACTCATCAGAGTGCCAACTATGGTGTCCCATAAATGTTTGGTTGTTAAACAAATGAATGAACAAATGACTTAAAACCAGCTCCTAGCCACTGCTGCCATGCCTTGGGTTTATATACATGAGGATCAAAATGGTAATGTGCTCATTGACAAGATCATTTCACCCTGAGGCTTGAAACCACTGTAGCTTCTTAGGACAAAATCCAAAATCAGTCCCTGCATGGTTTGGCCTCTGTCTGTTGGCTTTCAGGTCCCCGTGCCTGGAATCCCTGTCCCTGAGTCAGTAGTCCTGTTCAGGTGTCCCATGGCTCTAGCCACCTCTCCTTTGCAATGTTCATCCTGATTTTATTCACACATTTATGTGACTGGATGCACAAGGTTTCCCTCTCCCATTACCGACAAATGTAACTGATTTTTGAAGCCAGGATGCTTTTGAAAGATAATGGGGTACTATTTACATTTACTCCAAAAACTGTACATTCAGTCATCCTAGTTGTAAACTCCAAGAGGTTTACAAATCTGTCTTTTATTCACATTACACCCAGAACCTGTGTCTAGAAAACATAGACAATCAATAAATTCATAGAATGAATAAATTAATAAATGAGTGAGATAATGATGTGGGTCTTGGCAGAAGAGAATGGTAAATGCTGCAGCCCTGGGAAATGTTCAAGGATTGTACAAATTATCCAACATCTGCTTCTAGAGACAAAGATTTGGCAGTTCATGATCTCTAGCCTTCTCTACATCCACAGAATAGCAGCTTTGGTCACCATGACCTTGAAGGTCCACATCCAGGACCTCAGCATGGAACCCAGTCTTCTCATGCAATTGCCCATCTCTTAAATCAAATCCTCCTCAACCCAAACATGGTGGAGTCAGAAATGAGTCAGCCTGCCAGAGACCAACAATCAGCACCAGGGTGTCCATAGACACCCTCTCTATGTCAGAAAGGCTGCAAATCTAGTGGGGAGGAGGGAGGAGGGAGCTTCATGTCAAAAGGCAAACACCAACCCCCACAGGGGAGCCTCCCCATCAATCATTTGAGTGGATTTTCCCTAATGGGGAGGAATTTGCCTTGATCCAGTACACACTCCATAGTCCCTGGTGGCTAGCCAAGGAGAGAATCTAATTAAGACAGCATGAGTCCTGGAGTCAGATAAATCCAGGTTCAAACCCTACTTTTGCTACGAGCAAGGCATGAGAACTTTACCCACTGTTAAATGGGGCAGTAACTGTGGCCACCTTTTAGCGCAACAGGGAGAGTCACATGAGGCTCAGTAATATATACAAACTACCTACCACCCAGCCTACACACTTGGAGTTTAATGAATGGTGCCAAACAGTACTCATTAAACACAGTTTAAGACCCAAGCACTGAGCAAATACCCAACACTCCATTTGGAAAGGATAAAAATCACTTAGACATCATAAAGTGAAAACCAAAGACATAGCAGCCATTCACCAACATAATCCATAACTGAGCCAGTCAGGGAGGGGTAGACAAAGCAAGATGAGAAGAGACATCTCTCCCAAAGGCCCATGCTCCAGGCAAGTCCAGACCAGGCCATGCCAGGCAGATGAAAAATTCCAGACTTTCTTCAGAAAAAGAGACAAACATTAGCAGAAGGTGCTCATTTTAGACTCTGCATCTTGTACAACTAGAGAAACAAAAAGTTGTGCTCCATTTGTGTACAATGAGTTGAAATGCATTCTGCAGTCATGTATAACTAATTAGAATAATTTTTTTTTTTTAAAAAAAAGAGGTGCTCATTTTAAGGACAAGAGCATTCTAAGAAGCTAAGAAACTTGCCTGAGGCAAGGACTGAAGTCAACCAGGAAAGTCAGCATTGTAGGTGATAAGGTGACCTGCTTACTCTGATAGGATCAGATCCAGATAATCAGAATGGAAAATCCCATGTCCTCCCTGGTGGGCACCTCATCCAACAATAAACCAACTCCCTTGGAACATCCTCCTTCAAGATGTTCCTATTATCAGGAGGAACAGCAGCCAGGTGACCACAAAGCTCCAGGAACAACATTTGAAATCCAAAAACATCTGAGAATGCACAATCTGAAAAACAACTACTACAAATCAACATCCATAAAGGCTACAGCATCCCTCCCTTCCCATCACCAGCAAAGAGTCTTCATGACTTTATTCTTTGAGGATTACAAAAGACGAGTCCTTCATGACTCTCTCCAAGTCCAGTAGCACCAAGCTTCTTAGACGATTGTACTGGGAACAGGAAGATAGGCAATTGTGATGCTTGAGAACATGGAGGTAAAGAAGTTCTCAGGACAGAGTGACTGTCCAATCAAGTTTATAGAAACCATAACTTCAAAAACACATTAAAAATACTGTATTTCACTGCCAAACAAATGCAAGTTCTCCAGGTAGGCTTATCTTTGTCTATTCAATTGCATTCCCTATAATTCACTCTGAGAAGATGGGGGAAGAGTATTCCAGAACATTCGAGGTACTCTGCCAGGCACTTTGTCAAGTTCACCCTTCCAAGCAATCCCAGTGAGAAGAGATGTCCAGTTCCTTAAATACTAGGGGAGCCTCAGGTTCAGTGGGCAGAGGCACCCTCTGACTCCATGCTCCTTCCCCTCTTTGAAAGAGCAGTAGGCCACACTTGCAGAGCTAGACCACCATGTCAGACAGCCCAGGTTTCCCAGTCACTTCTCCTTCTCCCTTCAGTCTTTTTCTTTGGAGTAAAACCTTTCAGAAGAAGCTTAGGGGACACTCACCACTGATGCAAATAAGCAATAGTTAAGTGAGTAGGCTCTGGAGCCAGATTCCCAAGGCTCAAATCCCAGTCTACCCACTTACTGATTGTGTGACCTTGGACAATTTACTTAACTTCTTAGAATTTATTTATGATTTGCTAAAACAGAATGATGATGAAGATAGTAACTATCCAAAGACTAAACGAGCTAAAGGACAGAGCCCCTGAGGACAGTGCCCAGAGGAAAACAGATCACTAAGTGATAGTCATTCTTTATGATTTCAGCAACTCCCTAGGAAGACTGCCTTATAAGATTCTAGTGATGGATGGATCTTCTCTTGGCGGGCTGAACCTGAGCTCCAACTCGAGTTAAGTGGCCTCTTAGGACACCAAACACAACCTAGTAGAATTGGATTAGTGTCTCTTTTTTTCCAGAAGGATTCATTTGAAAGGGGCCTGACCCTGCATAGAAGACCCTCAGTCCTCTCGGAGTTAAAGAGCTAACAGGCTCAAGTCACAGAGACAGAGTAACTTGGTGTAAGCAGTCAGGCTGGCACTGGGGACAACTTCTGTGAAGGGAACTATGTACTTGAACAGGACAAGTGAAAACTGTCCATTAAAAAAGTAAGGATTTGAAATCCCAAAGGACATTTCAGGAGCCTTCTTTTTTCCCCATAGGAGAATTCCAGAATGCACTCAATATAGATTTCTGGTTTCTTATTTTCTTTGTTCCCTAACAAATCTGTAGTAGCAGGAACAACAGCGAAAGATGAGTGACTTGTTTCCTTCCATCCTCACTTCCTCCCCTCAGAACACCCTCTCAGGATGGTCTGTTAACACAACCTCCATTTAAAAAAAAAGGGGGGGAAGGGACACCAAGGCCAGGAGTGACACGACACTTGCCCAAGTAACACAGCCATAAGTGGAAAGAATTTAACATGAGAAGGTTAACCCCAGGGTCCGGGGCTTATGGCAGGGTATGCACGGCCAACTTGGCCTCTACCTGAACAGACATGGGTATGGAGCACTTAGTGGTCATTCGAGAAGTCTCTAATGAACGGGGAATAAGTTATGTTCCAGTTCTCTTCATCAGGGCTGGGGTTGTAGCTGGGCAGTAGAGGGCTTGCCTAGCACGTGTGAGGCACACTGGGTTCAATCCTCAGCACCACATAAAAATAAATAAATAAAATGAAGGTATTGCATCCATCTACAACTAAAAAAAAAAAAATTTTAATAAATAAAATTTTACTTTTTTTTAAAGTTTTCTTTTTTGTCAACTCTCTAATGTAGCCCTTTCTGTCTTTTAGTATCTCCCATCTATGACATTGCAATAGTATAGCTCCATCCTCCAACCCAACTTCCTCATGGCCAAAAGGCTTCTTTTTCCAGTAGGAATTTCCCTTCGTGTCATCGCTTTGCTTAAACACTTCTGTGACTCTCCACTTCCCACAGCATAAATCCCAAATTCTGCAGCCGGCTCACAAAGCACCTTCCAAATCCGACCCCACCCCCTTTCCAGACTCCTTTCCTCCCCCTCCTCCCATCCCTCTCAGCTCAAGCCACTTTGGCCACTGCAGCTCCCTCTAGGGGCCACATGAAAGACCCTGGGAGGCCTTGCAGCCCTGGCCTACCTAACCAACCCTCCCATATCTCCTGTTTCTCTTTAGACGTGCGGTGGTTCAGACCTGCGCTGTGGGGCCAGACCACCCAGCAGCCAATCCTGGATCCTCCACTTACTGACCTTGAGCATGAGCTTCACCCTCTGCTGCCTCATTTCCTCATCTGCATATGGGCGCCAAAGACCCTCTTCGTGGGATAGATGTAGGGACTAACGGAGATAAACAGCCACAAAATATCCCTTCACCTCTGATTGTCTCGCTGGGGCTCTTTTCACATATTTCAAGTAACTATTTCAGCGAATTTTAATTACTGACTTCCATGCCTCTTGCTCCAGGGTTTCTAGACCTATTAACCTGCGGGATCCGATTATTGTTGCGGGGCGGGGAGCATGCTGTGCATTGTAGGATATCTGGCAGCATCCCTGGCCTCTATTCTCTAGAGGTCAGCTGTCACCGCTCAGTGTGACAACCAAAAATGCCCCAGAGGCTGTTAGATGCCCCCTGGAGGCAACCCTCAGCCCACTGGGCCCAACCCCGTGAGGAACTGCTGCTTGAAACTTGGAGTTCCTCCAGCCGCAGAAAAGAGCTGTGGCTGCAGCAGCGAGTTTCCCATTTTCAGTGCTCACTGCGCGCCCACCACAGGTCAGAGCCCTTCTCCTGAATGATGGATCTGCCCCTCCCACACCGGAAGGGGAGGGGTTTCCACAGTTTATCAGCGATGAAACTGGGGCACTGAAAGGTTAGTAAGCAACTAGCTCAAGGTGTGTCTGCCTCCCGTCTTGCCTATCCCCAGCATTCAGAGGTTCCCTGAGAGAACAGGAGTCCAACAGCAGTTCAAAGAACGAGCACGTGGGTGGATGAATGAATGAATGAATGAATGTGGCATCTCCTCCATAACAGCTATCAATCTTTTTCACTTCTCAGGGACAGTGAGCCATCAGTCTCCTCTGGAGTCCCACGGTACCCCATAAAGTGGCTTAATTTGTCAGAAAATCACTCACCAGCTATGGCTCATCTAACCTATCTAGGCATTTTGTGGAGATCGTGCTGTTCTGAATACTCTGTTTTATTATTAATAATATGAATCACGCTATCTCGTTTAGCTTTCTGGTGGGTTCACTCAGTGCAGAAAAGAGACATGACCAAATAAATACCATCTATCTCATTTTCCACCCACCCGTCACTCCTTTCAGACTCTGCTAAGATACAGTGATACAATTTTTGTAACTTAGGCCACAGTACACTGAAATCCTTCCAAATATATAGACAGACAATTTTTAAATATCATTTCTCAGGTCACTATACACAGTGCTGCTCAGTCATAAAGGGTGAGAATGCTCCCCTGGCCATAAGTGTAAAAACAAGGGCAAATGCTAATGATTGGTTTCTTTATTGACTACTAAACCTGTTAACCTATATTGTGATAAAGAAAACAAGGTAAGCTGGGCTTGGTGGCGCACACCTGTAATCCAAGCGACTTGGGAAGCTGAGTCAGGAGGATCACGAGTTCAAAGCCAGCCTCAGCAACTTAGCGAGGCCCTAAGCAACTCAGTGACACCCTGTCTCTAAATAAAATACAAAATAGGGCTGGGGATGTGGCTCAGTGGCCGAGTGTCCCTGAGTTCAATCCCTGGTTCCAAAAAAAAAAAAAGAAAAGAAAAGAAAACAAGGTAAATCATTAAATCATAGTAATGGAGATCTGGAAGTGTCCCAGGTCCAGGATGAACACTCAGTGGGATAGAAGGAAATCAAGAAATGCTTCCTGTTAGGGAACAAGGAACACCAATGATTTTTTTTATTAGAATTCTGGAAAGTGCTAAGCATAAAACAAAAGTTTAAGAGAGAGTTGAGCATTTTATAAAGCAAGACCTCAACCTAAAGAGTTGAGGCAGGGTAGGTCACACAGATCGTGCTTCCAATCCCAGCCCTGCCTTGGAGGTTAAAAAGTTAACCTCTTGGACTATCAGTTTCCTCACCTCTGAAATGGGAATAATAATACTAACTTGAAGCATCTTGGAAAGGTTAAATGAGATAGTGGGTATAAGGTGCCCCACTCACCACAGGTGCCTAATGAAGTCATTTTCTCTAATTGTCATAAAATTACTTAAGTACACATACATGAATACAGGTACACACTCATCATTTCAGAAAAATATTTGAGGTCAAAACAGGAGACAAAATTCAATGCAATCCCCATCAAAACACCAATGACATTCTTCACAAAACCTGAAAAAACAATCCAAAAATTCATATTAAAAAAAAAAAAAGATCCAGAATAACCAAAGCAATCCTGAGCAACAAGAACAATGCCTGATTTTAAGATGTAGTTCAAGTCAGGCATGGTGGTGCACACCTGTAATCCCTGTGGCTCAGGAGGCTGAGGCAGGAGGATTGTAAGTTCAAAGCCAGTCTCAGCAACTTAGCAAGGCCCTGAGCAACTTAGCAAGACCTTGTCTCAAAATAAAAAATAAAAAATGGGTTGCAGAAGACATAGTTCAGAACCATGGTATCAAAACAACAGCATGGTACTGGCATAAAAACAGACAGGTGGATCAATGGGACAGAGTAGAGATCCCAAAAATAAACCCACACATCTATGTCCAACTGATTCTCAACAATGGCACGAAAAACATACATTGGAGAAAGGACTGCCCTTTCAATAAATGGTGCTGGGAAAACTGGTTATTCATTTGCAGAAGACCCCTATCTTTCACAAAGGTCACTTAAAGATAGATCAGACACTTTAATGTAAGAGACCAGAAACTCTGAAACCACTAGAAGAAAACGCTTCAAGATACTGTTACAGGCAAAGATTTTTCTGGATAGAGCTCCATTAGCTCAGGAAATCAAAGTATGAATTAACAAAAAGGGATTACATCAAATTAAAAAGCTTCTGCACAGCAAAGGAAACAATCAACAGAGTAAAGAGTCAAACAACAGAATGGAGAAAATATCTGCCAGTTATTCATCTGACAGAGGATTAATGTATAAGAACTCAAAAAAGCTTAACAAAAAAGTAATCCAATTAAAAAATGGGCCAACGATCTGAATAAACACTTCTCAAAAGAAAAAAATACAAATAGCCAACAAATACATGAGAAAATGCTCAATATCATTAGCCATCAGGGAAATGCAAATCAAAACTACAATAAGATACCATCTCAACCCAGCTAGAATAGTTATTATAAAAGAAAAAAAATGCTGGCAAGAATGTGGAGGAAAGGGGCTGTTCTCTACTGTTGGTGAGAATGTAAATTAGTACAGCCCTTATGGAAACAGTATGGAGGTTCCTCAAGAAACTAAAAACAGCTCTACCATATGATCCATCTATTCCATTCTGAACATAGATCCAACGGAACTGAAATCAACATACCAAAGAGATCCCCACGTCCCCATGAGGTGCTATTCACAATAGCTAAGATCAGAGCAGATGCCCATCGACAGATGAATGGATAAATAAAATGTGATATATCACATAAGTGATATAATGTATACTCCTATATATGTTCATATGTATACATATATATCTATATCATATGTGATACATGTGTACATATACACCTATATACATATATATCGCATATATATCAATATCACACATATTTCAGTCACATATATAAATATATGTGATATAGATATAGATGTATATATTAATATATGTGATAAATATATTCACACACATATGTGCAATGGAATATCTTTTAGCCATGAAGAAGAATAGCATCCTGTCATTTGTGGCATAGTGCATGGAACTAGAGGAAATCATGGTAAGTGAAATAAACCAGATATAGAAAGACAAGTACCAGAGATTCTCTCATTATGTGGAAACTGAAAAACTCAACTCAAAAGGAAAATAGTGTTTACTAGAGATTGGAAAGGGACAGATGGGGTAAGAGACACAGAATATGACCAATGCATGCCACATGCATGTATGGAAACATCACACTGAACCTCATTGCACAGTTAATACATATTAATAAAAAATTTTAATCATTGAGAGTATAATCAGGTCTGCATGATTTGAATTATGGCAGATTTTAAAAAAAAAAAAAGACTGGGACAATCTCACTCATATGTAGAATCTAACAAAATCGGCCTCATAGAAATTGAAAGTATAATGCTGGTCGGCATACCAGAGGCTGGAGAGAGAAGGGAGGGTGGGATGAGGGGGTTATATTAAGAGCACTAAGTCATAGTTGGATGAGAAGCTTTCTGGTGTTCTAATGCACAACAGAATTTCTGTAGATAACAATAATGTACTGTGCCTTTCTTAAAAAGCTAGAAGAAAACTTATTTTTATCACAAAGAATAATAGATGTTTGAGCAGATAGATACACTGACCCTGATTTGAACATTACACAATGACATGTACACATGTCAAAATATTACAAGGTGCCCCCATAAATATACATGACTTGTATGTTATCCATTGAAAAATAAATTTTAGAATAAAACCAAATAAGTCAGGAAAAAAAAAAAAACAGAGAACCTGTCTTAGTGGCAGCAGCAGAATTAGGACCTCCACACTCACTATCCTTCACTTTGACCTCTGAGCTCTTTCAAAAACGGTAGGGTCAAGGAACGAGTAATAAATAATTATTGAATTAATCAGTAAATGCATGAATAAGCTCAGTGACATCACCAATGTTAGGGATGGACTCTGATACCTCACTCCAAAAGTATATATCAAGGGAAAGCAATCAAATGCAAAGCAATGCAGAGTGATGAAATCCTATTATACCTGGGGTGGGAGGATTTATAGTTCTATTTATTACAGAGGCAAGTCAGATTATCAAGACTAATTTAAGCCAGGCACAGTGGTGCATGCTTGCAAACCCAGCAAATTGGGAGGCTAAGGCAGGAGGATCCCAAGTTCAAAGCCAACCTCAGCAATTTAGCAAGGCCCAAAGTAACTTAGTGAGACCCTGTCTCAGAATAAAATATAGAAAGGTCTGGGGATGTAGCTCAGAGATTAAGTGCCCCGGGGTTCAATACCTGGTACCAAAAAAAAAAAAAAACTAATTTAAAATAATATGAATATGGTTATGAAATTGCCAGGCCATGAATAGCATACAAATTCCCCTGCCTCATCAGTGTCCTTTGAAATAAATAAATCATAAGCCAGCCCAGACTTGTTGACCCTACACCATCCTGGGCTGTGGCAGCCATTAGAATTTAATGCATGTGACCACGGACCCATGAAGAATTATGGAAGTTGTCTTTGCCATCTCCCTGCCGTCCAAACTTTAGAAGCCCCAGAAGGATGACACTGTCCCCTGCTTCACCACCTTCCACCACCTCCCTCTCTTGGTGATTCAGGAGGGCGTCTAAAAGAGGAAAGGTTTAACCTCCATGTCGGGCAGCTGACCTTCACCCCCAAGGGTGAAAAATCTACTCCCAGTCGGACTTCCTAGACTCTCAGGCCTCCTGCTCCAATCCTCCCCACCTCACCACCCTGGGTGACCCTCAGCCCTTCACCTCCTCAGCCCACCCTGCCAAGCCCACCCTACCCTGTGGGTGCTGTCTTGCTTCTTCAGGTTCCATCCCAAGTCCTCTGCCTTCATGATCTCAGAATCTCTTCTCATTAATACCCAGGGTATGTAAAGGCCTTATCACACTGCCTGACACATCAAATGTGTCCCAAAACAGCAACCTTGACAATTACTGTTACTCTGATCCTTATTATTTCACTGCCCAGAAACCACTAAGTCACTCAAGCCTGCAACAGTTCCCTCATCCACAAACCTGGAGGCCTTCTCTCCACCTCACCCTCACCAGCCTTGGATAGATTAATGCATCCCTGCTTGTCTAAAATTCTCTTTTCTTTGCCTTCTAGGGTTTCCTCTTATCCCAGCATTTCTCAGAGTTCAGATCCACAATGTTCATTAACACCTATCGCTGAACTTGAATTGGAAAGTCCAAAACTTTCTCCTACTGCCACCTCTGACCACCAGATCCAAAGCCAAGTGATAAAGGGCACAGCCTGCTCCCACGTCAGGGCCCTTGCACTCATGGTCCCTCTTGTTGCACATTGTCAACTCAAACATTGCCCATCCCAGAGGGGCCTTCCCTGACCACCAGGAGCATCTCCACCAAAGGCAAAACTCAGAGACTGACAAAGACAAAATCAACACTGCTGTCCCTCCCCACAGGTTGCTTCACGCCTGGATCCTGCCCTGCTCACCTGGATCAAGGTCTCCAGCTCCTGGGGGCTCACGCAGATGTGATCCCGCAGGAATTCCGCCTTCTCCAGGGCAATGGTGTTCTTCTGGCTGCTCTCAAAGGGCTGCTCCAGTGCACGGAAGACGAGACCACCGGTGACGAGGTAGACCACCACGACCACAAAGATGGCAACCACGGTTTTCCACTTCATGACAGTCTGCAGGCCCCCCTGGGAGGCGCCTTCCATCCTGGCTACCACTGTGGCCCGGGAGGAAATGGAGAGGCGGGGAGCCAGGTGGGGTTGGTGCGCAGCAGCGTTAGTGGTACTCTTGGGCGGACACGCCGGCGGGGCTGCTGCAGGAACGGCCACTGAGGGTGGGAAGAGGGGGAAGAGAATTTGTTTACGAACACAAGGCACAAAACTTGTCAGCAACAAAGCACAGATGTCATCCTTAAGCCAGTTCTCAAATGTGAGGATTAAAAACTGGTTCACCAGGGCTGCAGGTAGGGAATTTGATCAGTTGCTAGGTGCCCATTTTGAGTTCTTAAAAATGACCATCAGGAGTCCTGATTTTAAAGAGAAAAAAAAAAAAAGCATTAATTAAATTTGAAATGCTTATATTTTTCTACAAGCATCCAAATTGGAAAGCCACCTCCCTGTTATTTGTGATCCACCTCCTCCCTTAGCTTCCTTGTTTAAACAAGGTGTAAAAAACACCAAAAAATCAACACATTAGAAAAACAGGCATAATGTTCAATTGGAGAAAATGAAACAGGAGAAGGATACCAGCTACTCTATCCAAGTACCAGTGCAGAGAAGGGATGAACATCAGTGACTAAAAGAAGACTGTCTCCTCACTAAGGGAAGGGCCATCTTGCTCTGGGGAAGGAGAGTCAAAAATCAGACACAGCAAAGAAGGTTTGGGTTTCTGAAGACCGTCAGTAATGAAGACAAAGAAAAAGACAGGTGGCCAGAATGAGCAGAGGAAACAAAGGCCATGTTTTGCGTTAACATAGTTTTGTGACAAAATCATAAGAATAAAATCGATCCCAAATTTATTTCCTAGTAGAAAATGCAATGGCTTAGATGTAACTGTTCCTGGTCTATTAGTGATAGAATTTGTCTTCCAATAAAAAGTCATTGAAACGGAAATTTTCCCTGAAAAGAACACATGGAATTCTCTAAGGTCCCTGGTTCTCTGTGAGGGCAATTTCATTACCTTGGAAATAAATAGATTAAGCTGGTGGCTTTTCTGCAACAGCAGAGAGTTGGAGGAATTGTCCCACACATAGTGCTGCCGTGCATTGCAGAAATCTTGTACAGCAGTGACCCGTGGTGGCACTTCCATTCGGTCCTCCCTTTACTGTTCTGTTATCACGGCCTCTGAAATGGTGCAGCCTGGCTGTTGTGTAAACAAGGTATTAGGAGATGGCAGACCTAAATGCGGCCAGTGATTCCACTCCAGCTGGGCTGAACCGCCCAATCTCTGCACTGGGGAAGTCAAGTGAATCAAAGTGCAGGAATCTCACTCCTGATTCAAAATATCAATGATCCTGCCAACACCTGGCTGTAGACATGGCCATTTGAAGAATCTAAATCTGTAAACCTCTGCCTCTCATCCTACACCCTCAAATTCAGTTTTTCTCTTTGGAAACTAGGCTGAACTTCAGTCTTTTAGTGTATATTGTTCTTTACAATAAAGTCATTCAATGCTAAATTTCCCTGGGGTTTAACATGAATGCAAAATTCTCTGGGACCTCAGATGGAACCAACTATAGATTTAGAATCGGCCACCACTCTGTGGAAGAAGAGCCTCCAAGATATCCCCATCCTACTCCCAGAACCTGTGACCGTGATCTTACATGGCAACAGGCACTCTGCAGATGTGGGTGAATCAAAGATCTTGAGGTGAGGAGATTATGCTGGACTGTGGGTGAGCCCAATACAATCACAAGAAATCACAGAGAAGGGACACAAAGGAAGAAGCAGAGGTGGGAGGGATGTGACCATGAGCCAAGGGATGTGGTTCCCTCTGAAACTAGAAAAGCCAAGAAAAGATTCTCCCCTAGAACTTACAGAGGAACCAGCCTTACACCTTGCCAAGTGAAACCAATTTTGAATCTTTTACCTCCAGAACCATATTATCAATTAGTGTTGTTTGAGGCCCTGAGGTTTGTGGCAATTCGTTACAGCAGCCACAGGAAACTAATACACTCTCCACTAGATTAGGTCCCCCTTGCCCAGAGCCTGGTCACTTTTCCAGACTACTCATTAGGCTGAAAGCTTCATGAAGACAGGCACTGTGTCCACCCCCACCTGTGTCCACATCCCCCATGTGCTTCATGGTGCCTGGCACACAGTGGGCAGCCAGTCAATGATGGCAGAAGGAATGTTGGCACAGCCAAACCGCACACACGATGCTGGGGAGAAGTGTCAGATGGAAAGCAACTTGGCGGTCCAGCGGCACTGGACTGCAGGTCCTCAAACACAGCAAGGATCTTTTGGCACCAGCACACCTCTTCCGGGGTTCTCACAGTCAGGAGCCTCCTCCCCACCCTCATCTGCCTGGCAAACAGTGCTCCTCCTCAACGTTAGCCCAAGCTGGACACTTCCAGGCCTGAGTGTCTCCCCCACCAGCCTCTAAACTTCTTGGAGTAAGAAAGCTCATCTTTCAATCACTGGATCTCCATTTCTTGGCACAGTACCTGACCAAGCAAATATTAAACAGCAAACGTTTATTTTCTGTTGTTATTGTTGTTGATGATTCCTTCAGACGACATACATGGGCCACCCAGATTTGCCACCACCCTCAGTAGCAAGCATTTATATAACACTGATTGAACAGAAATAAGTCACGGTTCCCCCCAGCTTTGGGAATGGTGACAGTCTACTTAGGGAACACACTCCATCTACAGTGCCAGGCAATTAACATTAGGACAGAATCTCATCCGGTGACCAAGGATGGCTTAGAGCTGAGTCCCCTTCACTGATCTGCATCACTGGTGGTTCTAGAGCTTTAGCAACCCTGAGGCTGGGCAGAACTGGGCTAAAAAGGTCTTCTTAGGCCAGCTCCTGTTGCCTGCTTGCTAGAGGAAGGTCCTGGGAGAGAGTTTGGACAGAATCCAGCAACTCCTGAGTTTCCAAAGCACTGGAGCAAAAATCAGAACTTCAGTCCCAAATCTGTCACTGACTGGGTGACCTCGAAACTGTCACTTGGCCTCTCTGTTTGCTTATCTGTGTGATTGAATAATAACTGCAGTTTTCTTGTTGTTTTTAACCAGCGGGTTGTCACAAACAGCAAATGAGCTGCCTGGCTTACTGATTGGAGCATATTTGTAGAAGTCAGGAGTATAGGCAGGAACCTGAGGACGTTGCAAAAGCTTTTGTGCACTTGACTAAAAAGGAGTTAGCCTCTTTAGCATATATGACTGCACATTTTGATGGCTGGAAAGGAATTTGGATAAACTCCTTAGAATGGAAAAACTTCCATAGGGTGCTTTAACTTGTCCATTTCTTCTCAGAAAGCCATAGTTGTTCTTGCACTAACACAAAATTGTCCTGTGACCTGGGATGAACCTCTGGAGGTCTCTGTGCATGGTGCAAGTGAAGAAGCCAAATTGGACCTATTACGCTGATGCTAGGGTGGTGGGAGCCCCCACCACACAGTGAGCAGTTACCTGTGCCTGTCACTCCGATAAACACTTTGCTTACATAATTGCCTTTGAACCTCACGATGAAGGATTATCACACTGTGTGCATCCAGGCCTTCCCAGAAGCAGATGTTGAGAAGGGATTAAATGTGCATGGATTTTATTAGGGGAAATGTCTGTGGGAGAGAAAATGAGAGGGAGTCGGGAGGCCGGGAGGGTCATCAGACAATGTGTCAGTCTGCCCCTGAGTGAAGAAAGGGAAGGAGGGAGGAATGTAAGTTCTCTGCATCATCTACAGCCTAAGGAAGGTTCAGCTACGTTGTCAAGGAGCTCTTGAGCCAAAGTCGGGCCTCAGAGGAGCCCTGGGTCTCTCAGGAACCTAGGAACAACCTCGCCAGGGCATCCTTGCACACTTAGCTCTGGGACCCAGAGGAAATGCACCTGCCATGCAAGCCCAGGATTCAGTGGATTTCTTCTCTCTCTCCTCCCCCCCCCTCATATGTTCGTGTGTGTGTGTGTGTGTGTGTGTGTGTGTGTGTGTGTGTGTGTGTTTTACTAGGGATTGAACCAAGGAGTCCTTTACTACTGGACTACAGCCCCAGCCTTTTTTATCTTTTAATTTGAAACAGTATCCCACTAAATTGCAGAGGCTATCCTCCAGCTAGTGATCCTCCTGCCTCATCCTCCCCACTGCTGGGATTACAGGCATGTGCCACTGCACCCGGCTCCAACAATGGATCTCACAGCAGCAGCTGAGACTCTCGGTCACCAACACTCCTTCTAACAGAGTCGTGCAGGCACCTGCTGACTGTCACCACCCAGCCCCACTGCACAGATACAGAAACCGAGACCCAAGCAGGTTAAATGACTAAGCCAAGGTCAAGTGCCCAGAAAGTAGTGGAACCAGGATTAAAACTAGAATAACGTGACTCGATGCCAGTTCTCCTGTGTGGCATAGAAACAGAACAGTAGGAAACAAAGCAACTTCAGAGGAAAGGGCATTTGTTTCAGACTGTCACAATAGCATTTTCTAGTCTATGAGATTAACGACTTCTGCTTCCGAGGGGCGATGGAGTTCTTTTCCATAGAATGTATCAATAATGGATGCATCATATAAAGTGAGAGCCTAGAATACTTCACAGTTCCAGCAGAAAAATATTTGGCAGCAAAATGACTGCAGAGAGTTGATAATAAAGGAGATGTTGGGTCTCAGGATGAGGCTCCATGGTGGAGTGCCTGCCTACTATGTGCGAGACCCTGGGTTCCATCCCCACAGAACAAGGAAAGGAAATGTTGGAAGACATTGTTCTTCACTCATGGGTCATTTTTAAACATTTCCTCACACATGTCAGTACATTTCCTTTTTACCTAAATGTGGGTGGATATGGGGGTACAATGTGGAAATCGGTTTTGTCACAGTTGAACCAATTCTTACTAATTCTATATTCTTCTGGTTTTCCCCATGCTCCCTAGACTTCACTGTGTCATTTGTTCATGTATTCAATCAGCAAACGTTTGAGTTTTCTGACACTGTGTTTGGCACTGGAGGGTTGTAAATAAGTGACACATCCCTGCCTTCAGAGTTAGTGGGAGAAGTGACAAAGCTCTTATGCATGCATGAACCCATTTTTTTTTTTTTTTTCACAAAACCTTCTGTGGAGGGCAGGGATCCTTATCGGCCCTCCTTCCTGGGTAAGGAAACTGAGGCACAGAGAGCCACCCTTGAATGGCTTTTCACAAGTTAGAAAGCGGTGGCATGCTTGAGTTTGTCTTCAGACACCTAACCCTGAGCTGCCTGAAACAAATGGCATCTGAAGGATTCAGGGTCTCCTGGAAACCTGAAAGGCAGCCACCTCAGAGGTGCCACTGTCACACGGCAACATGACTCTGCCTATTGACTCAGGCAAAGTACACCTGTGACTGCAGACGCAGTGGCAGGAGACAGAACACCTCTCGCCTCCTACCAGCCCCAGGTCCAGAGTCCTTCCAAAGCCACCTGCATTGATGTGTCTCAGAGCTTCCCAACAGCCCCACTTTAAGGCTTGCCTAGACTCCCCATAGGCTGGCCCAGGCTGCTGGGGAGGAGGGAGGCGGGAAGAGGGCAGAGGAGATAACAGTGCACAGCCCCCTGCTCAGGGGTCCGACCACAAGTGTCTGCAGCTGTCACCGCAGCAGTTAGAGCCAAGTATGTGCCGCTCTGATTCCAGACACCCCAACAGCTAAACTGCAGTCTTCCCGTCCCCTTGTGACACCCCTCTGTACCTTCAGTGATCAAGCTTAGTTCCTGCAAGAAAGGCAATAAAGCTTAGCTCCACGGACTAAATGAACAAGCCCTATTCCCTAAAGGCCAGAGGAAGGGAGGCTGTCCCTGTGGGCTGGACGTTGCTCTCTCCTCTTAAAAACATCAGCCTTTGCTTCCAGATGGAAGAGACCAAGATACCATGGGATGACTGGGACCCTCAGGGCCAAGTGAAAGGTGCCGATCTGAATGAAGGAAGAGGAAGTTAAGAACAGCTTGCCCCTTGTCTCCCATCTGTCCTATCACATCTCCTCCGTGAGACCCTCGTCTTCTCTCACCTGAATCACTGCAACAGCCTCCAGTCCTGTGCCCCCTAACTCCATCCTGCACATCCCTTCCACCTGGAGCTCTCGGGGTGAATCTGCTCACTGCCCCATGCTTAAGATCCTGAAGGCACCAACGGTTCAGGGTAAAGATCAGGCTCTGTGGCTTGCTCCAAGAGTCTCCCTTCCAGGACCTGGCGCCCGCCTATCTCCCAGACTCACCCACTGCCACACCCCCACAAGCAACCTTTGCCCCAGGCAAACCCAGTAGCATCCAGGCTGCCCACACTGAGCCACCTACCAATGCTGGCCTGTGGGGTTGTCCTGGAGAAACAGCTCTATTCCCAGATTCCTTTCTCCTCCTATCATTTTAGCAAAGTCTCTTCATACTTTGAAACTCACCTCATGGGTCACCACCTCCAAGAAGCCCCCCTGACTGCCCCTCCCCAGGATGATCAGATGCCCTTCCTCTCTGCCTCAAGATGGAGCTTAATGGAGTGCCTACAACCAGGAGTCTCCTCCATATAGTCTGTTCCATTGCTGACTTGGTCCACTCATCCCTCCATACATTTGTCTCAGGTCAACATTTATGATATCAAGTTCACACACTTGACCCAAAGAAAATTTGGCTGCAGCTAATCTATCATATAGAGTCAGGCCTGGTACTACTGTGTGTTTTCCAGAGACAGATATTCAGAGTCAAGGTGTTAAACTTCTCAGAAAATGAACAGCCCAAGGAGAGGTCTTCATGGTGTATGAAGAGCTAGAAGGTTTTTTTTTTTAATTCATAGGTACAAAATACATGTTAGGTTTAAAAAAAAAAAATCAAGTGTTTCAAATCACAAATGGTGAGTCACCTCTCTGGTACCAGACAGGGAAAATTTCCCTGCAGTCTGCCTTCCTTGAGTCCCTCTGACTAGGCCAAACTGTGACCTTGGGTTTGAGAACCTCAGACTGAAGGGCTTTTCTTGCCCTGTCCCATCATCGACAGTCCAACATAAGGAAAGTACAAAGGATCTGGGTACATTTGGGACTCAAGGCACCAGCAACTTCCACATCAGGACGAGTAAGCAAATGGTTTCTCCTGATCTTCTCCTGAGACAAGAAGAGATTCTCGTATTTATAAAACAGGTGTGACGCAGGCAGGATCCTTCTCTACCTGCAGGAGGAGCCCAGAGGGTGAAGCTGTTAGGATTGTTCATTTTCTTAGGGACCATTTCAGGGGTCCTTCAGTCCTGCCACAGGCTTAAGCTCCATTGCAGCCCCATTCTTCCCAGGAACCATTAGGGAGGGCAGAGAGCAGAAGTCCCCTCTCGGGGCTTCCTTCCTGCCTTCCTGGAAAGGTACAGAAGTAGCAGCACCAGAGGGAAGATGCAGGCCATGAGGAATTGTGCTGCTTGGGGTCTAGTTCTAAGCACATACTTGGGCCACATCAGGGATCCACATCATCAGGGGGTGGGGAGCACTATGAGTTCTACACACTTAATGCCACCAGTGGGCACACGCCATGTTGGACAGAGGCACGGGGTACAGACAGACATGAAGATGGACTGGTAGACTCTACCATAAAGAAGATCAGAAAAAGGCTTCCCAGACAGGGTGCCCGTGATATGGCAGAGGAGGGTTAGGTGTCTGCCAGGTGGCAAGGGGAGGCAGACAAGATCCAGGCATCAGGGAGCTGGGGGTCATCAGTCTGATTAATGAGTGTGAGAAGCCATTGAGGCCAACCCAGAGAGAAGAGCTATGGGATCCAGTTTGGGTTTGGCAAGCTGACTCAAGCAGCAGTACAGAAGATGGCTGGTAAAGTGAGAGGCCATTGAAAGAGACTATGGCCAGGAATTTACTGGGGTAGATGATGAGGGCCTCCATTTGGGTCATCACAAGGGGTATTACGGAAGTAAAATCTACAGGTCCCATCATGGATGGACTGAAATAAGTGTTGAAAGAGGGAGGGTCTGGGCTGACTCCCAGGTCTCTGGCTTGTAAGAGCATGGTGCTGATGGAGTTGTAAATTGGTGCAGCCACTCTGGAAAGCAGTGTGGAGATTCTTCAGAAAGCTTGGAATAGACCTACCTTTTGACCCAGTTATCCCACTCCTCGGTTTATACCCAAAGGAGTTAAAATTAGCATACCACAGTAACGCAGCCACATCAATGTTTATAGCAGCTCAATTCACAATAGCTAGATTGTGGAACCAACCTAGATGCCCTTCAACAGATGAATGGATAAAGAAATTGTGGTATATATACATAATGGAATATTACTCTGCCATAAAGAATAATATTATGGCATTTGCAGATAAATGAATGGAATTGGAGTATATCATGCTAAGTGGAATAAGCCAATCCCAAAAAACCTAAGGCCGAATGTTTTCCCTGATAAGTGGATGATGATACATAATGGGGGGGAGAGTGAAGAATGGAGGAACTTCAGATTATGTAGAGAGAAATGAAATGGGGGAAGGGTGGGGGTATGAAAGATGGTGGAATGAGACAGACATCATTACCTATGCACTTGTATGATTACATGAATGGTATGAATCTACATCATGCACAAGCATAGAAATGAAATGTACCCCATTTGTGTACAATGAATCAAAATGCAGTCTGAATGAATGAATGAATGAATGAATAATAAATAAGTAAAGAGCACAGTGCTCTCCAAGACAGGAAATTCAGGAGACTGAGGTATGCCATCCTGTGGCACGTCCAAGAGGAGCTTCCAGGAGAAACCAGGCACAAGGGACTGGAACTCAGTGGGGAATCTAGCAGGATCCCTCAGTTTGAGAGTGATGAGACTATAAGTGCATCGAAGCCTCTGGACTGAATGAAATAGTCCAGAGGGAGCTGTAAAATGAGAGGAGAGTACAAGATGGTGCTCCAGGGAGCAATATTTAAGGGACAATGAAAGAAGAGGGGAGTCAAATGCACAAAGGAGAACAAGAAATAATAGAGAGGACCTGGTGGAGAACCAGGATGTGGCTTTCTGGGCATCAGAGATGGGAGATCCTACTCCCGAGTCTGGGTCTAGAATCATTCACGAGGCCTGGCCCACGGGAGGTCTCTGTGTGCTTGATGAATTAATTGCAGGACAGTATTATTTAGCTGCTTTCTCCCATTCACCTTCTGGCTGCCAGGAAAGCCTCTTCAAGAGAGGCCCTGTTCTAGAACTCCTAGGCATGAAGAGTTGCTCCCGGTAGCAGGTGGGACGCCTGCATTGCTCCAGTGAAATAATCCTCACCCAGCCACCCAGGCACAAAGGCAGGGACCAGAGCTACTCCTTGTGTGTGCCGAGCTGGCCAGAATAGCTCAGGCACTTCCTGCAGGATGGCTCATCTTTGGGACCTGGGGCTGCTGGTCTCCTGGTTCTCCAAATGGAGACTCCAGACTGCTCTATTGGTGAGATGGAATCACTTGTCCTGACTCCATGGTCAAGGCCTGGAGGTGCACAGTCACATGTGGGGTTCCTCAGTCTTATTCCAAAATGTTTTCTGAATAACATATTTGCCTACTGCCCTCAGTAGGGTTGTTTTTGTTTTTTTTTTTTTTTTTTCACAATTTAAATTAACTAGATCACTTTTAAAGGGAAAGATCTTTTTCCTCCCTTTGGGATTAAAAATAATATAAGCAGTTGCAATTCCCAAAATATCTCCTTTCCCCTGGGGCCAAGTGTTTTAAATCCTATTTTAACTCCTATTGGCAGGCCTGTTCCTTCAAGACTGAGATTTGCCTTTCCCTGTCTTTGGGAAAGCTGTTACCCATCCTCACTGAGCTCCTGCAGGGGGCCTTTCCACCCAAGTCCCCACACAGCAGCCAGGAGATCCTTCTAAAACCTCCACCTCACTCCTTCTTAAAACTCCACAGCTACTCCCAGGCCCTTTACTTGTCCTTCAATGCCATGGACTCAGGGGCCTCCTCACTTCTCCAGCCTTACTCCTCTTCACACACCATCATCACCTCCACAAAGTCCCTCCAGGAGTTGCAGTCACAAACAGATCATAAGCAATTGTGCTAATCTTGCCAATTCTCCTCACAGATCCGTAACAGAAAACAAAACCAATAAATACATTTAAATCTGGTAGGAAGAAAGATCCTATGACTTCAGCCCATAACCCACCCTACTGCCTGGTCCCCTAAACCTAGCAAATCCATTCATCACATTCTACCTAATCACGACAATAGCAGTGGCTAGGGATGCTCTGATAAAGTCCATATTTATCAAGGCACAACATATTAAAGTGACAAGCATACTAATAGCTGTCAAGGATCAAAAGGAGGGGCGTCTAGAAACTTGAGGAATCGCTCATTCACTTGTTCAGCCAGTGCATGCTCACCAGGTGCCAGGAATATTATACCACACTCCACACTCTGTGTCCAGGCTGCCACCATCCCCCAGGCGACTGAGGGACCAGTTCTTCTGAGATGAGCGAGGCCAGGAGTAAGCCTGCTGGGCCACACAGCTTCCATCTCTCTTCTGTCCTCAGCTTCCTCTCATCTGATCCAAACTTCCCTCACCACCGACCCCAAACTATTCCAAGGACCTGTCCAGAAGCTCTGCTGCAGAGCTGAGGAACTTGCCCACATACTCAGCCTCTTCAGGGCACCTTCCTGCACCATCTTCCCTGACACCAAGGCTTCCCCTGATGACACTGTGCTCTGTGTGTGGCTCTCAAGTAGAAGCTATTCGAACTCCCTCAGCCATAACATCAGGTCCACACTGCCCCAGAAAACCGATACTGTACGCTTTGGGGTCAAAACCCCTGCTCCTTGAGACCCATGCCCTCTGGCTCCTCCACTTCCTTCCCTTTCTTATGACTGTCAGTCATACATCTGACTTCTCTCTTTGATTCCCTAAAGCCTTTCATCCAGGTCTGCCTTGCTTCTGAGTAACTTCAGCATCCCTCAATCCACAGAACACCAGAGCCTTCCATTGCCTCAAATTCCTCACCATCACCATCATTTCCGCTGCACTTCAACCACTGGCAGGTTGGCATTCCCAAGAGCTGATCTGCTTGTGATTTATTGCAAGCAATTTATTTAGTGGTGGGGACGGGGGTGACTGAAGAAGAAAGAAGGTCAAGAAGTCAAGTCAGGGAATAATTCCAGTTGAAGCCTCAGTCTCTGCCTGGACCATAGGGAGCTCTGGAGCCTAAATTCCCTCTTGGAGTTGGTCCCACTCTGAGAGCTGGTCTTTCATACACCTTCCCAGTCAGTCATTGGCTGCATGAAATCCCTGGGGCATATGAGCTCCTAGAAGCGTCCTGAAAACAGATTCTAGTAGACCAAGGACAGTCCTCTGAAGAAGACTGTAGGTACAAGCCAGAAAGGAGCAAGCCACAAAGCTGGAGGAGGGTACGCAGAGCAAAACAGACCTGAGGGGTCTTAGTGGCACCAACAGCATCTATCACAACTGCCTCCACCCATGGCTACCTCTTGAGACTCATCATGAGAAATTTCCACCTCAGAAAGAATCAAAGAGGTTCTGACTGCTAAGGTCAGAGCATTTGGTGTCCCCCTCAAATTTCACACATTGAAAGCTCATCGCCAATGTGGTGGTGTTAGGAGATGGCACCTTTGGAAGGTGATGTGGAAAAAGGCCCAGGGTGATACCACCTCCCTTCTACCGTTTGAGGACACAGTGAGAAGAGAGCCCTCTACCACGCAGGAAATAGGCCCTCACCACACCCCCGTGATCCTGGACTTCACAGCCTCCAGAACCATGGGAAAGAAATTTCTGTTGTTTCAAACCCCCCAGTCTGTGGTATTTTGTCACAGCAGCCAAGCTGACTATGACACTGCCCTGTACATCCTATCCTTCCAGCTCTCTCCCTAATTACTCCTACATTACATCCGGCACTGGCTCTCCCCGTTCTATCATGCCCTCCCTGTGTTCTCTTCTACTTCCACACCCAGCTTAGAGCCCATGTTCAATGTGTCCCTTCAGCTAACAGGCCCAGCTCTCTCTCCTTCTTCTCCTCCTGGAGCTACCAGGAGATTCCGCCCTCTCTGTTATCCCTTCTCTCTGCTCACAGTCCACATCCAGGCTGCTGAAGAAATTGAACAGCCTCAGGGATTGGTGCCACCCTAAACCCATAGTCTCCTTCCTCAACTGGTCCTCAGGGCTCCAGAGCAGTGCTGCCCTATGCCCCTGCTCAGAGATGGCTGTCAGGATAAATATCATGAAGACAATAAGGTGGAACTCACCACAAACAAACCTGAAATCACATCTAGAACTCCTATTCTACATGATAGATATTTACTTTACCAGAGGGTTTTCTGCAGAAAGCATTTAAACATCACACTCTGTGTGCTTCTGAAACGGGCTTTGGTTTAGGTTTGCATAAGCCATTTATATAGTGTGAGGTATGCCTTCCCTATTGCCCTTCTCCCTGGGTCACAGACAGAGGCTCAAGAGCCCCAGCACATTCTGCTTGGCAGGCAGACTCTCAGCCACCTCTCTTTGCCAACAAAGCCACTCAGTGCTTCTGGTTCACTTCATAGTTGCTAAAATCTCCTACCCTCCCCCCAAAAAATCAAATGGAAAAAAGGATTTAGATGGTTCTTCCTTTACTGAGCCTACCAAGTTGCAAAAATAAACAAGATCCGTCAAAGGGAGAAGACGGTTTGTACAAAATTCCCTACAAAACAGCTCTGCATTTCAGCATCGCCCTCTGGGTAATTTCCTCTAAAGTGGCTCCACTAAATGCACATCAGTGCTGCTGACATCAGCAAGATTTCCATGATTTACTGCAAATGAAGCTATCAGGAGCTGGAGTGAGTGCGGTTGGAGGGAGAGAGCAACCTAAAAGGGAAAAGAATACCCTCGTGAGGCTGGGGAGACGGTGACGTAGGAGATGTACAAATCCATTCACTTGGAGACTGAGAAGTGTTTTGAAATATTAACAGTCTTCAAGGAGTCAACAGACTTCCTGAGATTTGTAGAAGTGGACTCCCTTCAAAAAACTGAATAGTGTGGAGCCAGCAACACCTAGGTTTGGGGTTAAAATGGGATCCAATAAATAGTCAGCTCTGCCTGGGAAATTGTAGGGCTGAATCAGGTTCCAGGGCAATTTTCAGCCCCAGGAAGCTGGTGACCAACACATCATTCCACTCTCAAAATATTCTTTCTTACTAGTAATTCCTCCTGGTAGTAAATTTCTGAACATGCCCTTGGAGGTAGACTCTTTCCTCTTTCTCTGAATCCTCCACAATCCCAATCCCAGGGTACAACCTATACGAGTGGCTCAAGTAAAGTTCATGAAAGGAATTTGACAAATGTTGGCCAAGTATCTATTGTGCTTTCAGGAACCAGGGGACACAAAGGTGATGAGCAGAACCTGTGCTATCCAGGAGCCAGTCCATGAAAAAGAAATGGATGAACTGGGTGCGGGGGACAGGGAACCATACTGTTCCCTTTTCTCCCATGTATGCAAAAAAGGCTCCGTATGCTAGAAAAGTCATCCAGAAATCACAGAGGGCAAACACATCCTCATAAGGACCGTATGGACATTTGCCAAGATCCTATGCTGGGCCTTAGGCTGCTCCTCAAGTAGCAGTTCATAACACAAGCATGGACATTTTCAAGGACTCAATTGTTCTTCCCTACATAAGAGGGTCCCTGCTCATAGACCCTCAGATCCAACTCTCCTGCCCGTCTTTATGTGACAGGTTAATCACAAGCAGCTGCTGTAAACGTATTTCTTTTCAAAGCACTCTCCAGTTATAACAACCACTGAACAGTATTCGAAAATCTAACACAAATTCAATATTGAATACTGGCCATTGCAGAGCTCCCTAAATTAGCATACAATGAAAGAACCATCTCCAGCTTGCCGTGTAACGCCGTGTAAACGCATGATAACTGTCAACGGACAATCCTTGATCCTTGTAAATAGCAAAGGTTGGGGAAACCACAAGAGAAAAAAAAAATCATAGATAGTAAAATCTAACCTTTGGGTTCTCAGGTTTCAGCCAAGGAATGAAGTCTTCACAGAAAATCCTAGCTGATATTTAATTCATCATATGCTATCAATTCAACCCATACTTAATTTCCTTGAGATTGCCTCTGAAGAGGTCATTTGAAATAGTCTTGTGGTTACACTTCCTCCATTTCATACAAAGGAGGAGAGAGAAAGGCACGGAACTTGGTATGAACAATTAAAATAGCAAATGAGCTACTCAGCCTGGCCGTCTTGGGCTCTGTGGGCATTTCCAAGAGTTCCCTACCATTTAAAGATGATTAATGGCCCCTAGGAAGCCAGTTGCACTGAAGCTGCCACAAATGAGAGGCACTGAACTTAGCAAAGCCATTCACACCATGAGCACGTGGAGTAAATACTTGATTCCACACATACAACTCGCTGGGAATGTCCACCTGCGGCCCACTCCACACTTCTCTAAGTTGGACCACAGGTACGATGATAGTGAATTTCTTCTTTCCGTTCAGGGATCAATATCCCCTGATTTTTTACCCAGGACACAAGCAATTTCTATCAAATTAATATTTGATGAAGGCCTACTATGTGCTCGGTACTATGAGGCACACTAAGAATTCAGTGGACATGTTACGTACATCACCAGAAACACCTTCCCAAAAGGCTGGCTTCCCTCAATGGCCCCGTGGCTAGTCCTAGAAGTAGACCATGTGATAGCTTCAAGATGGAGAAGTGCAGTGAAGGTGGAGTATCCTGATTTGTATGTGTGTTAAAATGCCTCCAGCCTCACATCGAGGCTCAGTGGAATCTCAGATTTACAAAGTCTAAGTTGTGCTTGAGGGCCCACCCAACCAAAGAGAAGGCTTGTCTTCCCGAGAGATACTAACAGCCACCCAATTTTTTATGCTTTTTGTTGGTACATATGAATTATACAGAACAGGGGGTTCATTGTGGCATATCACCATATGCACATAACATACTCTGATCAATTTCACTCCCCAAGACCTCCCCTTACCTCCTCTGGTCCTTCCCCCTAAACCCCTTCTTCTACCCTAATGGTCTCCTTTCTATTTTCATGAGGTTCCTTTTTTCTTTTTTTCCCTCTAACTTCCACATACAGGGAAAATAAACGATGCTTGTCTTTCCAAGTCTGGCCCAACACTTCCATGCTCTCTGGTTCCATCCATTTTCCTGCAGATGACATCATGTCATTCTCTTTCTTTATGGCTGAATGAAACTCCTTTGTGTACATACACCGCAGTTTCTTTATTCATCCATCTGCTGACGGACACCTGGGCTGGTTCCATGACTAAGCTGCTGGGAATCGCGCTGCCATGCACACGGGTATGCGTGTCTCTCTAAAGCTGTGCTTGAGCCAAAAAGGCAAGATCCTGAGAGCCAGCCTCATTGTCTGTCCCCCTCCCTCTCTGCCCCTCCACAAAGTTCTGTCATCTTCTCCAAAATAGATCTGGAAACAGCCCACTTTTCTCTGGCTCCCTATGACGATCCTCGGTCCAGGCCACCATCTCTCCGGAAGCTTAGCCACAGCCCCTTTACAGCTATCCTCACCTCCTTGGCACCCCCTCCTTCTCCATTCCCCACAGAGCAGTCAGATAAGTCTTTTCAAAACACCAATCATCTCATTGCCCTGCCTGCTCAAACCTGTCAGGACCTCCCACAAGATTAAAATGCATGCCCCTTACCATGGCTTCCAAGGTCCCTTGAGAGGGCCTCTGCCTGCCTCTCTAATTCTGTCTCACAACACTCCCTCACCCTCTGTCTCCCAGCCTTCAGTCAGTTTCCATTTGGCTCCTCTCTTTCTGGAGAGGAACCCAATCCTCCCAAGGCCAGCTCCCTCCCACCCTTGAGGTCTCAGTTCAAATGTGACCACATCAGAGAGGCTTTTTCTGGTCTATTTAATAGCCTGGGTAATTTATGTTAACTTGACTGAGCCACAGGATGCCCAGATATTCAATCATGTTATTCTGGATGTTTCTGTGATGGTCTTTGCTTGTGGATGAGATTTACACCTCAATCAGCAGACTGAGTAAAGCAGAATGCCCTCCTCATGTGAGTTGGAGGCCCGAATAGATAGAAAGCTCACCCTCTCCCAAATAAGAGAGCATTCCTCCTGCCTTCCAAATGCAACTGAAATGCTGGCTGTTCAGGGGTCTAAAGCCTGGTGGCCTTCTGACAGGAACCAAATCATCAACTCTCCTGGGTCTCCAGCTTGCTGACTCATCCTGCAGATCTTGGGAGCTGCTCACCTCCACAATGGTGTGGTGATGTGTGACGATTCCTTATAAAATATCTCTCTCTCTCTCTTCCTCGTTCTCCCTCCCCCTCCTTCCTTCTCTCTCTCTCTATATATATGATAAATATATATCCTACTTGCTTGAGATATTTATGAGAAATACATATGTATGATATATATATCCTATTCATTTGATTGACATATATACAATTATATTATATTATATGTACTATATGCATATTATATATGCATATATTATATATGTATGTGTATATATATGATAAATATGTATCCTACTGTTCTTATCTCTGGAGAACCTCATAGGTCTTCCCCATTATCCTCTACCATCCAGGCAACCTGACTATAAGTATATCATTTCCTGGTTTGCTCTGAGTAGCCATCATCCCAGCAGCTTCCCCACTATACTATCAACTCCCTGAGGGCAGGCACCTTGCTCACTTGGTTCACTTTTACACACTGAGTGCCTAGAGAGGCACCAGGCATATGTCAGTCACTCAACAAATACTTTGAATGAATGAATGAAATGCAAAAAGAAGTTTGCTGTTAAATAATCATATCAAAAATAACATAATTATTCACTTAAAGGGGATTTGAATATCAACCAGTCCAATTCCTTCAACCAGCATCCATCCAACTCTAAAGTCAGACTCCCTGCCACCTTTGAGTTCTGTTACATAACATTCTCTGAAAGAGGAATTCAAGACATGATTTCATATTAATTTTGCAAATTTAGCTTTTGCTTCTTAAATTGGTCCTAAGTCCTTTTAAAAATCCCAAATTTCAATCTTTGGCATTCAGGACTGTATTTATCTCAGTAGGAGCAAAAAGCAGGTAACCATGCCACACCTCAGAGCTCAAACACTGACGTTCAGAAGACCTCTGTTTTGGAGAATATCTCAGAACTCATCAGTGAGCTAAGCCCATGAAGGCCAGACATGAAGGGTGACTACCTCTATCCCCAAGACCCTCCATTTCAGCCCAATTGTACTCTAGCTCAAACCAAGCACTTTTTTATTCCTGGAAATCCACCAAAGATTCCAGAAGAAATGCTCTAATATGTAAGTTATAGAGACACAGAAATGGCAGTGTATAATACCTTGCTATCAAGGCCTCCCATGCTAAGGAATCCACAGAAGCTGGAATCCAGGTCCTCCTGACAGTGCTACCACAACTGCGAAATTCCAAAAGGTGCTGTTCACAGTTGCTCAGTACACAACCTGCACAGCCATATGTGGTAACCCCTACCTTTTAAAGCCTGCTTCATCTCTAGGTCAAGCTTGTTGGGACCTGAATGAGAAGCATCCTTGCATCAGAGCATTCACATTTCTTTTTATCCCAAGTGAAGAACTTCTGTATGTGCCTATCAGACTTTGCTGTCTGCTAAAGAAAAAAGTGATGATCACACGTTAAGATCACTTTGCATCCAGCAAACTTATCTGAAAAGGAAAACTGGAAACAACAATGACAATATGATCACTCTTTCTGGGACATATTTGTGTACAAAATCAGTCAGGTAGTCCTCACAGGCATATGATCGGAATCAAACTGAAGTCTTAAAAATAGAATAAACTCCTTCTCCCTTTTCTGTGGCATTTAGTTTTATGGATTTGTGCTTCATTGATACTTTAAAGGTTACAGTGGATGGCAATGCAGATTTTGAAGCAGGGAAGACTTCAGCTAGTGACTGAGACCTTGAGCCTGAAGTTTGAGTAATGACACAATTATGCTTACAGACAAAAATCTTTTAACTAAAAATATCCAAAAGCAATGCGGAACAGATCAAAGGTATTCAAACTTTTAGAACACAACCCTTCCTTGAAATGCTCTAAACGCTTGAATTTTAAGTGGAAATTCAATTGAACAAAATTCAAACTTTAGCAATTTTAGATACAGATACAAAAGTCCATTTGAAGAAAGAGTAATGCTCTTAAAGTCTGAAGATCTTTTGATGTTCCATATTTCTCTTGGATATGCAAATACATTAAGTAGATATTTGTTGTACGTTGTATTATATTACATATCAAATATAATCTATCTAAAAACAAGCGAGGTGGTTGAAATTTTTTTAATTTATTTATTTTTTTAAAGTTTTTACAGACTTCATTTTGATTCATTATACACAATCGGGGCACAATTTTTCATTTATATGGTTGTGCATGATGTACATTCACACCATTCATGTTAATCGTACATGTACATAGGGTAATGATGTCCATCTCACTCCTAGGTAGTTGAAATTTAAAGGAGGAATCCATATCATATGAGCTATTCTTCCTTCTCAAGTCCTACTCCAGGCCCTAAGACTTCCTTGGGCCCAGAAGATGTATAGGACACAGTTGAAACTCCAATCTGGCGGAAATAACACCAAAGAGAAGATCCTGAGCTTGGATTCCAATCCCAGCTCTGTATTAACTAGCCCTGTCCCCATGAGTCTGCCCTGTGGGACCAGAAGACCTGGATATAAATGTCAACCTCTGTGACATAAATTATTACTCTCTCCCTCTTCTACAGAATGGATATAATAAAGTATCCGCCTGTAGTAGTCAGTTTCTCGTTGCCGTGACCAAAATACCTAACACAAACAACTTAAAGGAGGAAAGATTTGTTTGGGCTCATGGTTTCAGAGATTTCAGTCCACGGTGGGCCTGAGGTAAGGCAGAGCATCAAGGCAGAAGGTCATGGAGCAGCAAAGTTGTTCAGCCTGTGGCAGCCAGGAAGTGGAGAGAGCATGAAGAACAGGCCAGGGACAAGAATACACTACCAGGGCATGCCCCAGTGACCTACCTGCTATGGTTTCCACCAACTTCTAATAATGCCATCCTACTAAGAATCCTTCAATGGATTAATCTCATGGATTAGCACTCTCATGATCCAACCACTTTCCAAAATCCCCACCTCTGAACATTGCCACTGTAGGGACTAAGTTTTCAACACATGAGCCTTTGGGGGACACTCCAGGTCCAAACCATAAATCTGCCTCACCGGATTAAGCTGCAAATTCAATATATGATATTGCTAGGGTACTTAGTATATCGAATGGCTATAACGAATACTTAGTAATTGCTGCTTAGAACAATGATTGATTAATAGGTAAAATCTACAAAATGGGAAATGTACTCCTGAGCAATGAATGCAATTGTAACTGAGTAAGTGTGCATTGAACTCCTTGTGTGTCTTGTTTTGACTAGTTATTTTAACTACCATTATGGATTATCAGTAGCCTCTGTCTCTCCAGAGACTAGTTCACTGACAGTCAACTGTAGTCTTCATCTTTTAACTTGTTGACTTCTCGCAACATCTCAATATGCCCCACAGCGGTTAGCACAAAATCTTGCACAATCTACCCCACACTGCCCTTGGACAGTTTCAGTTCAACACCTTGGCCTGGAAGCAGAATCTGTGCCATTATTCTCAAGGTTCAGGCTCAAGGTCTCATTCAGAAGCCAACTCTCCAAGAAACTTGTTCTCAGCCTTCCTCAACACTGACATCATGACTTAGATTGCCACAAGGGGTATGCCCCCCTAAAGCAAAGTGTGCACCCCTGACAGGGAGCTTCACTCATTGTTCACCCAATATCTCCACTCAGATGTCCAATTAGGGGCTCACACTGAACATGATCTACAAAGAAGTCTTGGTTGCACTCACAAGACACACTCCAAATCAGCCTCTTCCCCTAGACTCCTGAGCTTCGGTTAATGGTATCGTCATTTGTCCGGGATCTCAGCCAAAGTTCATCTTTGATTCCACTCTGCTCCATTGCCCACAGCCAACCCAGCCTACTCTACCTTTCAAATATCCCATTTTCCACCACGGCTCTTCATTTACACCTCAACCTCCCCAGCCAGCCCACAGGTAAGTCCAATCCCTCCTGTGCTCTGTTGGAAACACTACACTCTACACTCCAGGAACACCTGAACTCCTTCCCTTCATTCTCCACATTCTGGCTACCACCCACCTCTCCACCTTCACCCCCTGCTGTTTGTCCCTCAGCCACCCTGGTCTTCTAGTTTGTCCAAGTTAACTTCAGTCTCTGGGACTTTGTGCTTACTGTTCTCTCCACCTGGAACTTTCTTCAGATCTGTGCAGGGCAGCCCCTTCTCAATGCTGCCTCCTCAGTCCTTTCCTCCTCCTCATCCCATGGCCAAAAAAGCCACTAGCCCCACCAGTCACCTGCCAACCTGCTGCCTGGCTCTATTTTCTTCACAAAAAGCACTTCATTTTTATTACTAGCTAAAATTGTATCCTGTTCTTATTTGCTTGTTGGTTCTGTGTTCCTTCCCATTACAAAGTAGACCACCCAGCTGGTGTATAAGATTCAGTCTGTTTTATTCATCACTGTATCCCAGAATCTAGATTAGTGCCTGCTACATAATAGATGCTCAATTACTACATCTTGCCAGACAAAGCCTCTTATCAGACTATAAACCCCTGATAGTCAGAAATAAGTAATGATTCACCTTTGTATCCAAAATTGCAAGCCAAATGTCTATCTCATAATAAGAAAGAAAGAGATAGATAAGGAAGAGAGGAAAGGAGGGAGGAAGGAAGGAAGTGAGGTTGAGGAAGGGAAAGTGAAAGATTGGGAGGAAGGAAAGTCACCCATGTTATGCCATTGAATTTTCCTGATTTATGGTTTTTAAATATGCAAAGTCTGATAAGTATCCAACAATTAAATTACACATCTCATCCCTTTAATCAGTCATTATTGAAAAATTAATTACTCAAAATCAAGGCTGTTCTAAAAGACCAGATGTACAGACACTCTATCCACCATAACATAAATATTTTTCTAGTAGCCCCATCTGTAAACGTGTCTAAAATGCAATGTGTCCTAAGGGCTGGGAGAGAGCCGCTATCCCAGGAGAAACCGAGGAGGTACCAATGTAACCCCTAAGGCACCCACAGCCTGCCCAGCTCAGGCAAGGCACTGCCGAGGCGAGGGGTCAGACGACATCAGCACTGGGCTTTCCTCTGCCAGTCCATGACACTCTCTGGACAGACCCCCTTGATAATCGCCCTCTCCTCCCCTTGTCCCACTGGGTCTAACATGCAGGTGGACTGGTACCAGTCACCCGACGGCACCCAGAAGCCGGGCCAGTCTCATAACCACTCAATCCATCATTCAGGTGGGACCAGCCTTGCCCTCCGTGCAAAATTTCCATTTCCACTACAGGAAATGGAAAACGACGTGGCCCTTAGGATTGAAATGCTGCCTTTCCCTTCTTTTTTTAAATTATTTTTTATTTTTAAAGACTGCATTTTGATTCGTTGTACACAAATGGGGTACAACTTTTCGTTTCTATGGTTGTGCATGATGTAGATTCATACCATTCATGTAATCATACATGTACATAGGGTAATGATGTCTGTCTCAGTCCATAATCTTTCATACCCCCTCCCTCTCATTTCCCTCTACATAATCTAAAGTTCCTCCATGCTTCTCTCATCCCCCAGCCCCCCACCCCCATTATATGTCAGCATCCACTTATCAGGGAAAACATTCGGCCTTTGATTTTTTGGGCTTGGTTTATTTCACTTCACATGATATTCTCCAATTCCATCCATTTATCTGCAAATGCCATAATTTTATTCTCCTTTATGTGCCTTTCCCTTCTGACCCACCTGAATGTGCCTCGTTTCTTTCCTCTGAAAATCACCATGTGGTTTATATTAATATTGAAGCCAGAATTGCACTATCTCTTCCTCTCCTGTCCACATACTCCCTTAGGTGGAAGCAGACCCCATGAGCACGGTGACAAACAATCTTGGGAAGGAACCAGTTGGGGGATGAATAACACATTCTGTTATCTTCACTTGAAGACAACATTGAACTTGCACCCTTGGGCCCTCCCTGGAAGGGCTGGGAGAAATGTAGCGCTTGCCTGCCTGGGACTTCTGCCCTTTGGCCCTCCATCAGGGTCCCTTGTATGATCTGCTCTGCTCAAGCTGGTCAATCTTTATTTACAGACTCTGTTAAGAAGAGAGCCCAAGCTATAGCCGCCTGTCTAAAGTGGCGTGCGTTGCAATGATTAGTTATGAGAGCTTGGACCTAAGTCCTAAGCTTGTGTCATTAGCTACATGACTTTGGAAAAAATACTTAAGCTTTCTATGCCTCAGTGTTCTTATCCTTAATATGGAAATAATACCTTTCCCTTAGAGTTGTGACGGGGCTTCAGCAAGACAGTTCACTTACAGTGCCTAGAGATTCATGCAAGCCCACGTTTATAGCAGCACAATTCACAACAGCCTCACCAGCTCTGGTGCCCATCCACAGATGAATGGATAAAGGAAACCTGGTGTGTGTACACAATGAAGTTTTACTCAGCCATAAAGAATGAAATTATGTCATTTGCTGGTAAATTGATGAAAATAGAGAACACCATGCTATGAAATAAGCCAAACTCAGAAAGTCAAGGGTTGAATGTTTTCTCTCATATGCAGAAGCTAAAGCAAAATAAGGGGGGAAAGCAGGTTGTGGGGGGAGTCCCATTAAAACAGAAAGGAGAAACTGTGGTTTGAAATTGACCAAATTATGCCATGTATATGTATGAATAAACCACAGTGTGTATGTCTTTATGTATGTCTATAAAGCTTCAACAGAAGAAAGACCAGCAGAGTAGAGGAAGAGGAAAGGGGAAAAGAGGAGGTGGGTGGAAGAGGATGTACTGGGAACTGAAATGGAGGAAACTGTTTTCCATACACTTATGATTATGTCAAAATGACCTCACTATTATGTGTAACTATAATGCACAAACAAAAACATTAAAAAATAAAAATTAAAGGTCAGGGCAATGCAGTGGGGATCCAAGGAGTGTGGGCAACCTTTGGAAGCTGGAAAAGGCAAGGGAAGGTGCTCCCCTGGAGCCTCCAGCAGGACCACAGACCTGTGGACACCTGGACTTTAGCTCCATAGCAATTGCTGGGGCAATGCAACCTACAAAATAATGTAAGGAAAAATTTGTGTTGCTCTAATCCATTCAGTTGGAGACAACCTGTCTCAGCAGAAATAGGAACCTGGTGCTTCACTGATTCATTAGGCCTGAAAGATCCAGCACCCAGGTCCACTCTTGTCCCAATTTAACAGATGGAAAAACTGAGGCCCAGAAAAGTTAGGTAATTTAGCAAACACTCCAGAACTTTTAACTGATGGAGTGGGACGGACCTCAGAGTACTCTACTATCTGCAAAAACAAAAACCTTCACAGAAAAAGTTTTGTAAAGAATTCTTACTGACTTTACTGCAAAGCAAAAAACCCCAAGCTAATATAGCCACAAGAAAATGGTACATGGCGCATTTGCTACATGCAGAGCCAGAGGCAGATCTTTTCATTCACAAAAAATAAAAGGCAGCTACCCAGCAAGTCTGCACAGAAGTACAGCAGTCACCAAAAGCTCCTTGGTCAGTGTCAGAGGACGGAAGCAGGTTTTCATCTGGCAGAACTGTGCACTGTGAAGAGGCACACCATGGTGGCCCAACAGGTGGTCTTCTACAGTGGAAATGGGTGGCACTGGGTTTATTTCCATTCCCACGCAGCCTGCATAAACTGTTGTTTTCACCAGAAAATCACAAACAATCCAAACACAGCAGAACTGTAAAGAGTGGGAAACTCTCCCTGACATGGCAACACTGTTTGGCTCTCCCAAGCAAAGTGGTTTTCAGACTATGCACAGGAGCCAGTCGTGGGCACTGTGCCCCTCACTCCCCGCTGTACCCCACAATGTGCCATATCTGCAAGTTTCATATACTTCCCTGGAACTTTCATAGGAAGGAAGAGTGTCTGGGTAACAAGGCAAGGTTATACGGGGCTGCTTCTGCTGAGCTGGGGTTCATGCTGAGGCCCTGAGGCTGAAGACTAAGTAATCATCTATGCAGAATTTGCTAAGAGGAGGTCAAACTAACTCAGAAACCACCTGCTGCCTCCAACCATGATGAGAGAATTCACTGGAGAAAAAGGTACTTTCTAGAAGAGAGAAACACAGCATGAGCAAATGAAGGGGCAGAAAGAGGCTGGTTTGCTCAGAGAAACCAGGGTAGTTGGCAGAAGGGGTCGCCAGCATCTGGGGTCCCAGCTGGGGGCTTGCTGAGCTTCGAGTATCACAGGTCTGCCTTGCACTGTTCTGGGTAGGAGCATGAGAGGTTTGTCCAAACTCAGGGCTGCCACTCGAATCACACAGCTCCAGGAAAACTCTGGGAATGGTAAAACTCTCTGGAGCTGTGCAATGTGACAACCCTGGGAAAATCAGGCCTGGGTTCTCAGGGCCTGGCCTGCAATGGTAGGTGGGTAGCATTCTCAAGCACTTGGAATAGGTACATTGACTGATTCCATGACAGTGTTCCTGCCTGAGAGGCTCAAGGCTCAATCAACTAACAAGGTTATCGTGGGACTACATGGGTGAAGTCCACCAGACAGTCAGATCAGCCTTCACAGGACCAACTCCAGCAGCAAAGCATTGCCTCTAAGATCAATTCCTGACCTGAAACATTGCCAGCTTCCTCTTCTCCTCCTACATTTAACATGCAACTTCAAGGACACTGCCCAACCTTCTCTCAGGCATGGATAATGATGCTCTCCACTCTCAGGAAACATTTAAATACAGTCACTATAACCTTCATATAAATTTCTCACTGTGCATTTATTAATATGCTAATTTAGAAATACTCTAGTTCTCTTCAATGTAAGGTGATTGTTCTGACCAGTAATTGGAGACATTTCCTTAAATTAATAAAAAATCTACTTTGTTCTGTCACCTTTATAGGAAGAAATTTCAAATAGGTGTTATGTGGATAACTTAGAATTTGTTCTAGTGCCCAGATGTGAACAACTAACTACCTTTGACATTTGAAAGCTTAGAATCTTTCTTAACATTTGTAAGATTCTTCTTGAGTCAATATCTTGGCATCAATGTCTCATAGCAAATCACTTAGTGATTTTAAATAATGAACAAAACATTTTAAATTTCCTTGAAGTCCACGAGGGACCAAACCTACAGGGAGTTCACTGACAGAAGAGCATCTTAAATATTAGAAATATTAGAAACTTAATTATAATTGTTCAACTATGGACTTGCTCATCCCCACAGCAAGCTCCTCTTGGTATTGTGGACTTTATTAAAATATCCAATTGCTGAGTCCTGCAATCCTAGCTACAAGAGCATTTCTGCTCTGTGGAGGCCTGATTAAAATTTTTAAACTTAGCCCTCATCTTACCAGGAAAACAGCTACTTTCCAGAGCCCGCTGAGTATCATTTCCTCACAATCTGGTCCAGTTGTGCTCCTGACCCGGAAAACACAGAGAAGTTACTCACGACATCTGTAGAATCTTGCTCAGTGGCCCAAATTTTATATTCTAAAGTCCTTTATGTAGCTCTTCATAATCTAATCCTGCTTGGCTTCTGAGACCTCGCACCACAGGACATAAAATCAAGGCACATTTTGAGATTTGGGATACTTTGCAGTACCTTAGAAGTGAAGAAGACTTTGATACCCTGTAGATCAAAGCCTGAACCCTGGTTCTCCCACATCCTTACTGTGTGATGTTAAGTAAGTCACTCATCCTCTCTGAGTCACAGATTCACACAGGAAACAAGGATAAGAACAGTGCTCAATGAAAACCTAACTTGCAGGCCAGGTGTGGTGGTGCATGCCTGTAATCCCAGTAACTCAGGAGCCTGAGGCAGGAGGATCAAGGGTTCAAAGCCAGCCTCAGCAACAGTTAGGTGCTAGGAAACTCAGTGAAACCCTGTCTCTAAATAAAATACAAAATAGGGCTGGAGGTGTGACTCAGTGGTCAAGTGCCCCTGAGTTCAATCCCGTGTACCAAAAAAAAAAAAAAAGAAAGAAAACCTAACTTTGCAGGGCTGTTATTTTTAAAATAGCATATTTGAAATGGGCAATGGTAGGCCACTTGGTAAATGGATGCTACCTTATCAGGGTAGATCTGCTTCTCACCCATCAGGAGGTGCACACACTAATCCTGAGCTCTCTTGGTGTGAGTCCCCATCTCCTACACCGCAGCCCTTCCCACTGGTTCTCATCCTCCTGCTCTGGTCTGCTGTCCGGCAGAGTCACACTGCAGTGAATCCATGAAGCAGATCAGAAAAGGAGAGAAGTGCAGAGACACGAGGCACAGGAGAATTTCTCTCCATGCTGTTGCTCCTGCCTGCACAGCTTGAACACACTGGTTCTTCAACCACCTTCTGATTTTTCTCCCCTGAACCGGACATCCAGGCATCTGAGTCCTGGTGTTCTGGATTCATCTCAATGCCTAAAATTAGAGGCTTAACACAAGTACTGATTCCAAATGGGGCCATTACGCTGGTCAAAGTATGGTGTTGCTTTGGTTTTGTGCAAATATCCCGAGCAAATCCAATGCATCATCAATTACAAAATGTGTTATTCTTCATGTACCTCTCAAAAATTAGAAGGACCAATTAAACTATATCATATCATTGGTACTAAGACACATTCTGATTTCAGAAATGATCAGGAATCTTCAAAAATCATTTTAGAATTAATGTATGACAATAGAACATTTCTCTTGAGGAAACAGAAAAGTAAAATACATGGAGCTTAGTTTGGGAATATAGCTCAGTTGGTAGAGTGCTTGCCTCACAAGCACAAGGCCCTAGGTTCAATCCCCAGCACTGCAAAAAAAAAAAAAAAAAAAAAAAATCCATGGATCTTATCCTTATTTTTCAGAGTTCCACACAGAGCCTGACCATCAGTAAACAAATATTGGTTTAATGAATGAATACATGTATAAACAAATGAATTTCAAAACAACCACATCCCTATGGGGTTCTATCATTTAAAAAGAAAATTTTAATGCTCTAGGAAGATCATGACAAAAATTAAATACCCACCATTTCAAAAAACACCCATCAAAAACCCACTTTAAAAATAAATAAATAAACTTCATTCCAATGTGCTGCTGCTAGATTGGAGACCTGGATCCAGTAATAGATTCAAAAAATTTAGTGTCTTCTTAATAGCCAGTTTTAAAGTAGATGCTATTTTAAGGTTTGCAGCATCTAAGACCATAAAATGTAAGGTGGTTATTCAGAAACATCTGGCAACATCCTCAGGGCACACTTTGGGTTGCTATTAACTAGGATAGCATTGGCCTCTTTGATAGGGGATACAGATTCCTTTAACAGCACGTTCTCTTTTCTTTGGTAGCACTAAATTGGCTATAGACTTCCAGCTATTTCTGAATCTGAACCCATCCCTGCATGAGGATGGGAATGAAGTCCTGTGAATCATGACCTCAAAAGAAGTTTCCACTAGGAGAATTCAACCTCCACTTCCCGCCCAGAGCAGCTCCCAAGAGTTGCTTTGCTGTATTCGTTTCATTAAAATTGGGCAGTCCGACCCAGGTATACGGAGGCAAGCATTACATAAAACAGATAAGAACCAGAACTCTTGAAGCAATGACTAGATAACAAGGGCATGGATTTTGCAGATCCACACATTTAGAAGGTTCTCTAGGGAAATTTCCGAGGCCTCCCTTCTCTCTACCCTGCAGTGAGAACATCAAATCCCAGACTCTGCTCTGGTTCAGCCTGCATCTGCTCTTTGCTTAAACAGATTCTCATTAGAGCCCTTTTGTGTGAAAGCAGAATTTCATCCACAGCCACTGACTGTCAGATCCTTTTCAGAAGGAAGACCCAGGATCAAAATAGACGAATCATATCATGCAAATGTTCCTATAGATAGGGAAACTGAAGAGGAAATACCTACTTAATGGATAAAAATGATTCGTTCACATGACTTTTTGCAGAATGCAGTGGGCCTTTCTCCCAGGACATGTTACCCTTATGTAGGTCAAGAGTCAAACATGTCTATTTTCAGTACAACCTCCATGGCTCTCGAGCATGCAAGTCCACAGAGAAATTGTAGGCTATTTATCCTTGAGTATGCTTAAGGATGAAATAAAAGGAATTAATTACAGCACGGCTGCGTCTGTTCTTTTGAAGCAAAGAATAACGACTCCGCCTCCTCACCCATCACATACTAGAACCACGATCATTATCTTTCTCCTCTATCAATCAACATCCCCCACTATTCCATACCTACAGATGACTTTGCAATCTAAATGATCGATTCCACTGTGCAGAAGGCCAGTTGGTTCCAGCCCTTAGCACTGACCACTTAGACCATCCCCTCCCCCGGTCGTCCCTCTGGCCCAGACCTGAGTCCCTGTGACCCTTCACGACATTGTTATTCCTCGCCCAGATTGCTGAAGTTTCTTCACAACAGTCTCCAGCTTGCAGTTATCCCTCCCTCTGATTTAGATCATGTGCACCCACCTCGCTGTTACCTGGAATGCAACTTGTATCCTACACTTTTCCAAGGCTCCTGATTGCCTACAGAAATAAATCAATACTCAACCTAGTAGCTCAGGTGCCTACAAGAAGCCAACCTTCCTTCCCACCAAACTGGAGAATTGCTTTTTTCTCAAACAGATGCCTCAGTTTCCCTCCTTGGTGCCTTGTTGATACCCTTCCCTCTGCTGGAAACCTGTCCATTGCTGCCTTTTGCATCTCCCTCTTTCAAATCCATCTGAAAGGCCACATCTTCCAGGCAGCCTTGCTGGGCCCCAAAGCTGGTTACACACTCTTTCTCCCACAATCCCTCAGCCTACCCATTGCATCTCCCCTGTGGTCTTTGTTCCACTCTGCCTCCCACTCCATCTTTTGGTTTCTGGTTTAATCACTCCCTAAAACATAATCATCTCCCTCATATTCCCAAAAGTACCACATAATGCCTGGCGAATACTTGCCCAAGTGAACTGCATGTGAAAAGAGCTTACCAGCCTTGGTTCCAGACTGGAAGCTCACTCAGTCACTCAACTGACAAAGCTGAGGTCAGACGGCATATTTAAAAGCTGTTCCACGTGGCTGGGGTTGAGTTCAGCAAACCTACACCTCAGTTTCTCATTGGTGTGCTTCTCTCTGCCTTCTTGGCTCCCAGCCATTACAAGTAGAGATTACATCTAATTCATGTTTTCATTTTTTCCAGCACAAGGGGTTGAACATACTAAGTATTCAATAAATGCAGGCTGAATCCCATTCATTCCATTCCATCATGTCCCAACTACAGAGTTCTAACAGCAACCTGGGGTGTTCCCAAAACTATGTGGTTGGCAGTCCACAACGTGACTTTAGGTGACACACAGATGGAACCTCTTTGCAATGGCCATAGGTTTATTTTAACACACACAAGGAAAAGTAGAATAAGCATAAAATACCCATGTTTTCATAGGTACTGCTGCTTGTGGTAGAACTATGATCATTTAAGTTTCTTAAATGGGGATAGAAATTTAAGGGAAAGTATTAAGTATAATACATATCGTAGCTTACAGCAAAGCTAAATTTAAGTTTTGAAAGTGAAGTCAACTACTAAATAAATACTGATATGGGTGATATTTAAATATAACTCCCCCAAAATTAAAAAGTGAAGGTGGTATAGGAGCTTAAGAAAGCCTGTCCTGACTAGTATTTTAAGTTTGAAGCTGGGCGTGGTGGTGCACGCCTGTAATCCCAGCAGCTCAGGAGGCTGAGGCAGGAGGACCTTGAGTTCAAAGACAGCCTAGTAACTTAAAGAGGCCCTAGCAATTCAGCAAGACCCTGTCTCTAAATAAAATACAAAGAAAGGGCTGGGGGTGTTGCTCAGTGGTTAAACACCCCTGGGTTCAATCCCTGATACAAAAAATAAAATAAAATAACAAATAATCATAAAAAAAAAGTTTGGAACTGGTTTTGCTCCCGAATGCACCCACAAGATTTATCCCTCACAAATGTTCCTTCAAGCAACATCAGATCTCAGAAACCAGGAGCAGCTCTCACTCTCAGCCTAACCCCACTTCCTCTACGGACAGTCTCCCTAATCCCCTTTTCCAAACTCCCCCTGATTCCTTCCCAAAAAGTTTCAGCCTTTTTTGTTCTTTGAGCAAATCTGACAAATGTGCACGAACTTGCCTGTGCTTAACCACCTTCCCCTTTCTTCACCAAACCATGTATCTTCCTTCCCCTGAGCAATGGAAGTTCAAAACCAACACCTTGCCAGGTGTGGTGGCGCATGCCTGTAATCCAAGCGACTTGGGAGGCTGAGTCAGGAGGATCGCGAGTTCAAAGCCAGCCTCAGCGACTTAGCGAGGCCCTAAGCAACTCAGTGAGACCCTGTCTCTAAATAAAATACAAAATAGGGCTGGGGATGTGGCTCAGTGACCGAGTGTCCCTGAGTTCAATCCCTGGTTCCAAAAAAAACCCCACCAACTTCTTCCACTTCATGTTCTTGGGACACATCACTCTTCACCAACGACATTGGTGGTTTTCACTTGTGACTTTGCATTTATCCACATTTATGTTTCATTCCCCAATTAGACTATGAACTCAGCAAGGGCAAGACTGTCTTTAGTGTTGTGTAAGGTCTTGAGCAGCCTCTAACGGTGCGGAGCACACCCCCACGCACTGCGCATGTGCTGCATGTTTGAAGAAACCAAAAACCAGCACATCCAGGAAACATCGCACACTGGTGCCCCCGCTGACAGCCAAACACTGAACTCAGGTGAGGGGGTCCAGCCCTAGCAGGGGTCCAGGGACTGACTGCCTGGTGAGAGGGACCCTGTGGGCTCGGTGGGGAAGTAGCACACAGAGACCAAGCCTTCTGAGGCTAAATCCGAATCTGAATCTGCTTTATTCACAACCTCTGGGGATTTATATACCCTAGCTTACAACTCAGACTTTAATGATTTACAGAAGTGAGAAGTGAATTCGCAGAACACAATTATTACAATAAGTCACAGCCAGCCATTGTTAAGATCCCACCGACCCATATGCACTTTTTTTTTCCAAACTATTCATCATGATATACACCTGTATAGAAAAGTGGAGGGTCAGCTGGAAAGGGCCCTTGTAGCAGGAACAATAGGGAGTTTCTTTCAGAGCCTTTTCTGAATCATTGATTAACTGCTTCAGGCCAACTGGGAGTGGTAACTATTTCCCTAGGGCAAACAGCAACTCCTGCTGGATTCCCTCACAAGATTCCCTATTGCTTAAAGTCTCACTAGTTAAAGGGGAAAACAGTCTTGTTTTGTATGTTCTAAGGTTTAATCTTCCTCGAAAATCTGCAAATGCAGACACCCAAACATTATAAGAGCCAGAAGGAGCATGCCACGCCCACATTTCCCAGGAGACCAGACTGAGCAAAAACCCTCATTATTCTCAGTGGAACCTTGTGAAGCACTGAGGGAAACAGCAGTGGGCACCGTACCCGGTGTAGGAGGCATCACCCTAAGCATGGTGCAAATCGGTTCTTCACTGCGCCCATCACATGAAGAGCACATCTTCAGGGTATTTTAATAAGAAAATCATTCAATGTGGACTTATTCCTAATACTTTTCCAAAACTCAACTACCCCTTCAAATGAACTGGGTGGAGGCCAAAATGCAGGAAATTTTGACCTTCAAATTCATTTTAGTCCTCATAATTTAAAAATAAGAAAACACCTATCCTGTATTGTATTTCCCCTTATCGATTCATTAAGGGTTGTTTCCATCATCTGATAAAATAGAGAACAGTGATTATAAATGTAAACTTTGGATTCACTCAAACCTAAATCTGTCCCTATAATTTGCGAGCTCCAGGATCTTGAGAAAATTCACTTTATTCACATAGAAAACATTAATTGGAAACTACTGTATAGTAGACAAGTGTGACTGTCCTCCCTAAGTCTCAGTGTTCTCCTCTATAAATGGAAATAGAACATCCTCTGATAGTAGAGACATTGTCAGGATTAAATAAGAAAATATAGCCAGGCATGGTGGCACAGACCTGGCAGGAAGATGGCAAGTTTAAGGCGAGTCTCAGCAACTTAGCAAGGCCCTAAGCAACTTAGCAAGACCCTGTCTCTAAATAAAATATTAAAAAGGGCTGTGGATGTGGCTCAGAGATTAAGTGCCCCTGGGTTCAATCCCCATTAAGAAAGAGAGAGAGGAAAGAAGAAAGAAAGAAAGAAAGAAAGAAAGAAAGAAAGAAAGAAAGAAAG